>DVXP01000068.1:0-31685 GCA_018235645.1 Junonia grisea | reverse complement strand
CATACCTTCTCCCTAATAGGAGAAGAGGCCTATGCCCAGCAGTGGGATATGTACAGGCTGTGTTACGTTTTTTTATACCTATATGAAGTGTTTGATTTTATTTGTCTAGCTCGTATTTTTTATAATTTAACACAAGGTTGGACAAGCAAGCAACAGCCTATATGCTTTCAGTTTTTTTAAAAAGTTGCAATACAATAAAAGTTTTATTCCCATTCATAATAATACAAGAAATTGTTCAGTCATTTTGCGCGTAAAAAAATTATTTTGTATAAAATGTTGGTTAGGCTGTTGTTGTTCTCGCAACCACATATATTGTCAGTTTTGATACAGGCAAGGATGTATACCTGTATTAATAAAGAAATATATTTCAAACATGGGCTGACCAGAGTAGTGCAAAGATTACAAAAAATTGCCCTGAGTACAGCAGTTGAAATAGCTACGTCTCAAACGGTCAGAGGAAGGGCCAGGAAACTAAAATCACCCTTCTGTGCCTGTTCTTACTCCTTGTTTCCTTCAATTCTCTTTAAGTTGCCAACGCTTTAAGGTTGCTTTATTTATTTAAATATCAAATGGAGAAATTTCACACTTTGTTTTTAATTGAAATTAAACTTAATAGAATTAACTAGAAAAATTAAATTATTTAAAAATTTAATTAACTTACGATTTCCGCAAAACTTCTTATCGCATTTATTTAGTTTCCACTTCCCAAAACGATGTAACACTTGTTACATCGTTTATGTATAACAGTAGTAGGTATATCATATACTCTTTGTTTTTATGAAATTAACATTGTATAACCAAAACTCAACTTTATATATGCTTTTGTGGGAATGCTGCGAAAATTATAATAGGTATACTTACAAACATTATATCTATGTTAACATTTTAAAAAATACAACAAAAACTATGTAGGTATAACTATACGTATCTAATATACAATTTAAAAAAATAAGTAGGTATTATAATGTTAACAAAAAGAAGTTAATTCCAAGCAACTAATAAATTAAAAATATAAATGTACCTTACGTTTTTAAGTTTCTTGTAAATTATACATTTTGACTACTAAGCTAAGTAAATACCATTTTTGCACTCTTTCTTTCTCTTGATCTTTGGCTCCAGACACTAAAACAATTTCGGATAAACTCAAATTAATAGGCTTTCAAGTCCCATTACTGATTTTTTTTTTTAACATAAAATATTTCAAAATATATTTTATAAGCCAACAATGATCTTGAAACTATAAGCTATCATTATGTGAAGTTACATTTGATTGGGATAAGTAAATGCATGAATCCGAAATGAAATTAAATTATACAATTATATTTCTTCTTTATAAAATAATAAATAAATAGTACTTGCCTCATTAATTTTGCATACAATTTTTTTTATTAGTGGAATTTCTTGACACGCATTCTTAGTGGATCGTCTCATGTCAATTTCATGACTTTAGGACTCGAAGTTGCAGAAATTGTGATAAGTCACTATATGATAGTCTTTACCTATATCTTTTATTTTTATATAAATTTCAGACAAGCCATATGATGTCACGCAGATGTGTCATTACTTTTGACCTAAATTTTGGTTAAATATAGAGTAGTACTTTATTTTTAAAAGTGTGAAACTTCTTCATTGTGAACTCATGAACTATCTAATTCTTTTTTAATAATACAGAATATTAATTTATAAAATAGTTATGAGTAAAGAATAGAAAAAAAAAAACAATAGTTTAAACGAAAATATTATTTATTTCTACAATAACGGTCGGCAGCGCGAGCAAGCGCCACCGGCGCGTGCGTGCGTCTCACAATATTTATTAATCACAAAGAAAATAAATATACTGACGAGTGACGTACACGAATGACACCGCCATATAAATGTATCTAAGTGGCCTTCTAGAAATAATTCATTGTCGTGTTAAGTTTTTAACTTCGAAATAAAATGGACAATAAAATTAGTTTAAAATATAATGACAACAATAACTATTATTTTGAAATGTACAAAAGATAATATGTGAGGTAATGACACGGTACAATGTTAAGATACTTTTCGGCTGCTCCGCTATTAACTGAACGACACGTATTTAGTAAGTACTTCACACGGCCCGCGTTCTAACGAAGACGACATTACAAGTACGAGGCTCTTAAATTATTAATTAAAAATAATATATCGTTCGAGTTGTTTCCAATCATTAACACGCATTGTCCGAGGTAATGTGAATTTGAAGAACATAGCAAAAACTTCGAGTTTATCCTGTGTTCAGTTAATATAGAAGCAGATTCACATTTACTGTTGTGGCTTACTTTATGTGGGGTACTTATATATGTACTATAAATTTATAATATAATAATTAAAGGTCACTGGACCGAGATGCGAGGGACGCGTTCCGACTTGCGTGCTCCGGACGTCGGGCGCTCTGGTAACTGTTGTTAGACTGAGCTGATACGCATCTATAGCGTCCAGAGCCCGAACACCAAAATCGTGGCCTCACGGCTGCCTTATAAACAGTGAAACATAAATAGTTATATTACACCTATAGATAGATTTATTTAACAGCAAATGCGACATTGCATTGGTATTTTGCCAGCCCCATAGATTCAACGATAACCATTTACGATGAAAGAAAACTCCGTTCACCTCGCCCTAGCTATATGTACAGTTACTTAATAGAATACAACTAACACGGCTCGCGAAATAAAGTTAGGTGCAACAGAAATAATCACTTAGGTACTTAAGAATTACAACTAATATGAACCCTTCAGGCTTTAGCCCGTCGATTCGCTCAAATTCTCGTCCTCACGTTAACTTAAACCGATAGAATACTATACACAGACTAAAATAAACAACATCGACTGAGATTAAATCTAACTTATCGTTAATGAACAACAAAGTGGTTAACTTACAAATTGTAACGCGTTCGTCGTGCGTCACTAAGCGTTACTATTAGTGTTATTTTGGAATGTGTGTGACGCATACAATCCCATCCAGTAACCGATCGCCTAATGTACTGTTAATTATCGAATGAAACATGTGATGATGACGGACTAACAATAAGTCGAAGTGCAGCGTGACGCGGCGGCGCTCGCGCGCGTCCAACCCTTAACACTAGTTGAACTCAACGTTACGTTACATTTACGAAGAACACGAGGCGTGTACCTTACCGTTTCGAAATACTTAACGATTTAAATTCATAAATATAGATGTATATTACTTACGCGACCGCTAAAGTACAACATATTCCGTATATTACAACCTATCCTTAAAAGTAGACAGTAGGTTTAAGATTAAAAGCATAGATATAATTATGTCGGTTTTAATAAATAGTATTATGTTTATGTCGTCAGAGTGGAAACGAAACTCGCGACACAGAGTAGCGATCGGACAGGTAAATACAAAATATTGAACACTGGCACCTTAAAACTTGTTATTGTCTAATTACTTTTAATAAATTAATTGAAGTCGTAAACAGAGATTTACGTTAAATGAAAAGCGTTGTATGCGACTGGCTAGCCGAAGGGCAGACCACGGCTACGAACCCTGTACAGAACACTTAACTAATGGCACACGACCTAATTTTTTATCACCACTGATGTGTCAAATATAATTCTGAATTCATTTGTTGAAAATTTACTTATATGTATATAGATATATACGGCAGATATACTTAATCTAAATAGACAATTATACATACTTCACGTTTTCCCGAAATGATTTGAGTATGTTTTAACACTCGCCTTGGATTGTATAAACTTAACATATACGATAAATATAAAATACATAAAAGCGAAACAATACAATAGGTATATAAATAAATGGTAACAGTTTTAGAATTGATATAGTTGTTCGATATTTAGTGGCGTGATCGTATGTTTACAATTCGATTTCAAAATATGTGAGGCGTCAAAAAATAATACTGTAATATGATTTTTAAATAGCAATAGCGACATAAATATATAAATACTGTATACAATGGTAACCTAAAGTGGTAATGTGGGAAGTTACGTCTATAACATGATCGTCTATGCAGTTATATTGTATAAGAAAGGTTAGTAAAAACTTAATTCATATAAAAAGAAAAGAGCCACTCTTACCGTTCATATATCACTCAATTTTAAAAAGCCAAAATTTTAAAGCGGATATGGACAAGTAGAATTTATTTCGTAATTGGTCACAATCTGTCATTCTGTCCCTAAAGTACGGACAAGTAGAACCCACACAGCCTAAATGTACCTAACTATGTCATACCATCACAGATCAGCTTTGCATTCGATAAAGCGTCTAAAGCGTGTGAAGCTGCGTGCGTGCCCGTCCGCGGGGAAGATAAACAGAACAATGGAGGACTCGTTGCCGTTCGTAACACTCGTCTACTCGTTAAACTATATAGAAATACCACAGCTCCACCTAATCGTAATAGGCTATTTGTTTATCTAGACGCACTCGCGGGCTCATTAGCTAAGATGTCAAGTGAATAAGTAGCCGAAAATTAAACGTACGACGAAATGTTACGCGTTTATTGAAACTGTGCCGACGTGTCGAATCAAATTACCGTAAAACGATGATACCATCACCACAACTTCTCAAGGAACTTTATCAGAGTCGATTTATATGTACACTATACAACAGGTACTAATTTTCCTTCTATTGTCCAACTGTTTCATCTATCAGTAAGTTTCCGGTACTATGCGAGTGTTGCTCGAATATAATCGAATGAGGCGGTCGTTAAAATGATGCTACCTATTTGAATCAATTTATAAAAGTTGTTATTTAAGTCGTGACATTAAAATTAGTTATCACTGGACGGTATTAAAGATAAATGATGGTGCCGTTTCTAAATTACAAACATTCAAGCCTAGATAAAAAAAAAACAACGGAAATTTTACTCATAACCTATCATGCTACTTACTCGTCGATGCGGTCAACTAAACGTTCGCATCATCAAACAAGATTAAATTTAATTTAATAATTACAATATATGAACGTTCACGTAAACACAAACCGTCAATCACAAGTTCGATGAACTAAAGCATACATTAGTACCCACACGCGCAGCGCCGTCCCGCTCGACGGCCGCTGCGTATTATTATAAAAATAAAACGTTCTCAAATCAAATTTGTAACGCATATGTACGCAGGTATCACACAATGATAACACTATATTATTATATTATTTTAATACAGTATGTATAACTGTTTCCACATTTAAAAGTTGATCAATATAATTAAATACGTACACTACTATATTTATTTTAGAAAAATACGAAATAATGTACTTTCAGTTAACATATTATATATGTTAATAAAGAACAATATGATTTATAAAAATACATCGTCCAATCCGGCCAAAGACCTGTAGACGCTAGTACCCATATTTTTTAAAAATCTATGATTTTTAAGGCTTCTTGCACGTATTTGAGAAATATTTTACATAATTACAATATAAGTAGCATTAATCACTGTTACGTTCTATTTATCATATTTACAGAGATTTTATTAATAATATTATTATTTGTACTGGTACGGCCGATAAAATCAATACAGATAATTCTTCATAACATTTAGATAAACATTTTAATGAAACAACTGTAAATTTTAACTTGATTTTCCTGATTTTTTTTCCTTACTTCGTAGTGATATAATATAGAGAACTTTAAATGTTAAAATATCAACTTTAATATAATCTTAAATATTTTCATCCCAATAACTATATTAAACACATCTTTTGCCGATTCAAAACATTCCGCGCGTGTATCGGTGCGGCCGCGGCTGATCGCGTCTACAGCCTCCGGTAGGGCTCGCGTGAAATATCGATTAAGTAAAACTAATTAAATTCAACAAGTCGATAATTTTCATTAAAATTTAATAAATATTGTAAATTATTTCGTATAAAAATTAACATTTTTGTTAGCGTACCGGAACCTCTAGACACAGATCGGCGACACGGATACACGCGCGTCAACAAATCAAACATGCCCACTGTAACTTTAGCAAGTAGACAGGTATAATAAACATGGCTCATACATTCTATCATTAACCGCTTAAAAATAACATTGTGTTTTTACAAGTAAAGTGAAACGCGAGGCGCGTTTACGATATCAGCTGTAAAACTATAATTTATACATAATATGATCTCAACTAACATTAAAACGGTTCATCAAATTTCTTCGTTTATAATCACAGACGCTTTCCTAAAATATGTATTGAAATGTTTTCATCGCTACACGCATCAAAGAGTTAAGACAAGCTAGTTTATCTAACAAAGTTAGGTACTTACACGAAATATCGATATACCGTTCTTACACTGCTCAATAAATTAGTGGTAGCTACAGAGTTGTTAAACATGCTTTTGTATGTTTACGTTACAGAGAATACGTAGATAAACGAATGTCTTATCTGTATCGGGACTAGGCGCGCGGTGCCGACGGCAGGCGCTCGGCGCAAATAACTTATTACTTTTAATCACACACCAAGTTATAATCTAAAACTAAAATAATAAGTAATATTTTTTATGATAATTCATGTAGTGTGGGGGCGCTTAGCGCGTTTGCGTTCCTCCGATTATTCTTCACTGGTATTTCAGGATCTGTAAAAAGAAACTGGTTATAAATTTAATTAGACAACGTTAGCATAATTTCAGTGGGATTATAAGAATTATTTTTAACATTTCCATACACCATTTGCAATTAACTGTTTTAATAAAAGACGATTTTTACGGTGAATTTTAACCACCACCTCATGGACGTGTATTATGTTGCCTTTGTGGCAAATGTTAGTGTTTCAAGTTATTTTCCTTATATAATTTCACTTATAAAATCAAAATATTCATGAAGGTTTTACGAATTTGTATTTGACTTTATGTATTTCAATTCGCAAGCGAAAAAAAGAGAAATAGAAAAAAATTAATATCGTATATATTCGCTAAATATTTCTACATTTTTTCACAAACAAAGTACATTTTTTACGTCATAATTCTAAAAAATATAATTTGCATTGCACGTGAAAACTAAAGTACAACTTATAATAGCTTCTGTTTAATTTATTTTGTTCAATTGCTCGATCTGCATATAATAATATTGTAATTAGAATAACAATAGAATCGTTATAATTATTTACGCTTCAACAACGATCAATAATAGTTTTTGTTATACGTGGGTCACTAGGAAAGCATTACGATTTCGACCTAAATTCAAATTTTCTTACAATAGTAGAGTAGATACCCACGCTTCTCTATATGCTATTGGATATCAATCGAACATAGTGCGTTATTTTAGATAACATCTCCTGTATAGACCTTAATTCCAAGACTGTAAAAGTACCCACAACATATAATCCTTTTCGTCTTGAGTTTGTTTGATTTCTTATAGTACAAAGGTTTGAAGGTTCCATTGGTTTGTAATTATCTATCTACCCTTAGTGGTTATTAAATAACATAATTCCCGAAGCCATTATTTCCAAAGGAGGCTCGGATGGAAAATCGTTAGAAAAGTTAATACTTTTGAAAACTTTTGAAACACCAACGATGACACATTTTATATATAAAAAAAATTATTTTGTTTATAATGAAACGCAAATTTTTAATCCATTGACGGAATCATTAGCACTTAAATCTCGTTTGACTTCAACTACTTGACTCAATTAGCTATAGACAAAAAATATAGCAGATAGGTATATTTTTTTTTACTTGCGACTACTTGCTAATGAGGTGTGCGATTAGCGTTATCAGTTTCACTACTATTTTACATACAATAATATTTACAATATTTAAACGGCTACGGTTCCTGAGATATCGTGACGCATCACAATATCCTGGTAAACTATTGCTTAATTTTTAAAAAACCCAAAACTTTCCTAGCGTAACGTATTAACTAAAAAGCTAGCGTGTGTAGCTAAAAGTGCACAAAGTAAACGATTAAGCCGCATTACGCCTCTACGGAGCAGCCGTATTCCTTGATTACATTTTTTTTTACTGCTCTGGGTTCAAGCCCTTTGAGCCTAATGCTTTGGTACCGTGCGTAGGGTTGCCAGTGAACGTGCGAGTAAAGTGCAGTGCATGGTATATCAGATATGCTTACTCTATATTGGCGAATGCGGCTCAATCGTGTCGTTCGGCAGGAATCCGCACCTGACACACAAAGAGCAAACGTCTTCAACTATTGGTCCAAGTGTAAATTATACAATCACTTGTTTGTATGTGCATCCTTTATTTTAATATCTAGTCTTGGTGATAACGAAGAAGTTAATGAAAACTACTTTTTAATTTATATTATTATTAACTAAAGGCAAAATGTGCGTGTTACTTCCTTTTAACACTATTATTATTTTACTAAATTCTATTTATAAACATAACTAAATTATACATGTGTAATGTGCGCTTATTTATAAGTTCCGTAATTAGTAATACCGAATATTTACAGTAAAATTTAAAAAGAATGAGACCATTAGGATTTTTTATATAAACTTTATTTTTTATTTCAATAGTTTTTCCAATAACTATTTACGAGAATACGTTTACACGTATTAAAAATGAATTAATATATTTCGTTTTGTTTAAAATAATTCTTTAATAGATATAAAATTTAATACACAAGCTACTTCTATATATTTACTTTCGATTAACGTAAGAATTTGTGTATGTTTTTAATTCCGTAGCCGATACAAATATTGAAAAGATAAATAAGTTAAGTATAATAAATATAACATCACAATAAACAAACAAAATGCTAACCAATAGGGTCAAATTCTGTAATGAATGCTAAGCGTAAAATTTAAAACGTAAATTAACCTTATTCAAGAGTTGCAAAAAACTAAGCTCCGTAAACTACCTCCATAAAAATCAAGTTAAAAACTCAAAAAATATATAAAAATAAAAACCATATTATGGGTTGCAAATTGTGCTCGCGCCTATGTTTTAACGACCAGAATATGAGACATATTTTTTAACCAAAACATGTTTGCTCGCCAGTCCCTGTGTACGTTTACGCAAGAAAAACGACATTTAAACCGAAGGTCAGTTGTGAAAGTAATAAAATCAATTTTTGTAACATTATGCAAACGCGAAACTATTAGTAAAGTTACACCGGGGCCACAAGCAATAAATTAATTTCAATTTAGTTCCAAACTTAAAACAAGAATATTAATATACCATTTGTTAATCTTCAAAAACAATTAAATGTCCGATGTAATTAAAATTAGATCGATTTTAAGTTACTTTTCTCATAGCGTGTAGACACACATAGTTTTATTTAATTTTGTTTTTATAATAATACTCCTTTTACTTTTTATTGCATTGGATTGTTAATTACTTTACCAAATATAAATTTGTATTGTCTTATAGACTAGAAGGATACGATATTTTTGCAATTTTACAACATATTTTTTAATAAAAGCGATTTAAATTTTCATGCTCAAATTAAAGATGATTTAAAATGACCGACGGATAATTTCCTGCAATTACAGTAATAGTGTGCATTAGTAGGATATGAGCATTAAATGTATAAAGTAATTACGTCGAAAATCAGTTTACTCATAAAATATTAAGTACTTATCTCCTCATATCCAAATTGCATGCACGCTACTACTTGTATTATACGTATTTAAAAGAGAAAGTGTAACAAATATGTACAATAAATATATTTACATTTAGATGGATGATGATGATGTGCACATAAATATAGATAGTGTCATATGTTTTATAATTAAGCGTAAATGTTATGACTTAAGAGTTGCCAGCTCACATTTAAAATGTAAAAAATGCTATTTATGTTTTAAGTTAACTAGTCAATAGTCACATTATTACTTTATGATAAATAAAGAAATTACAAATTAATTTTATTTACAATTAAACTATTTACTATACAATTTAAGGTGCTATGGCTTACTTATTAAAATGCATGTCTTAAAAAATAAAATGACTATCATTAATAAAAAATATTTTTTTCTATGAGACTTTTTCAATTAATAAAAATGAAATGTACATATTTTTCAAAAAAATATTTTTGTCATATAACTGCTAACGGAAATTTAATTTAAAATTGTAATACGAGAACAAAGATAAAGAGATATATTTTAGTTTTATTTTATTTTTTTTTACTTTATGTAAATTATCACGTGATGTAAACTATCGTGACGTGATGTCATTGATATCAAATTAGTGCGTTTGTTAGAACAATGCGACTAACAAAATGTCATGAACATCTATATCATTAAATATTTTCTTTATAAATTGTCATTAAAGATTGAATTGCCATAAAAAATAATTCGCATTCCTTTGCCATCGACCAAATATTGTACAGTTTCTTTCAGTGCCGCTAAAGAGGTAAAAAACATCACTGGAAACTCTAATGATCGTATTGATGTGCTGTTACATATAATAATTATAATGAGATGATATAGTAATATAATTATACATAGGGTAACATACAATCTGTCTAGGGTCGAGGTATGCTCCGCACTCCGGTTAACCATTTCGGCTCCATTCGGCCTAGAACGAGACAGTTGACTGCATTTCTTATATATAAACCGTTTATTGTAAGATATAAATAGACGACAAAAATGTATATACAATATTGATGGTATAAAATATACGAAATGAACGTACATAGAAATTACACATATAATGCGATACGGTAATTCTATAGGCGTGTGTTTATCAGAGCGTGAACTACTTTTGTTATAATAGATTCTGTACGTTTTGTTAAAACCGGGATTACTCGGTAAATCGTTCACTCCATACGTTCGTTACGCGCCGACGACAACGATGGCGCGAGTTCCCTTACTAAATAATAATATATACTTCCCTTGCTTAATGGCAAGTTTATAGCATATACATTACATCAAACGAAGCTACAACCATATTTATAATACGATAATTTAATATGCGAAAATTACAGTCAATTTAATGCACCGCGGCGCCACATAAGCTTTGATATTTGTAATCAAAAACCGATTCTCCTATTAAAACATTTAATTTGCTATAAAAATATCGAGATCGTTAATCAGAACAAAAACTTTTAATTGGATTAAATCACACGGGTAGCATCGGAAGTGATCGCGGAACGCGTTCTCATGTGAAGGATACAGGTACAGAAAAGAGAAGATTTATAGTACTTATTATCATTTTCAAAGACAACTTACAAAAAACTATTTCAAATGCCATAAAAATAAATATTTTTTTAAGTTTTCGATCGTCTTATACAAATTAATTTCGACTTTCAATTACGTTTTTTTTTGCTCGTACCCTTCACATGAAGTCTGATTTTTTTTTAAATGAACAAATAAAAACAACAAATGGTTATCTTATCTTTTCAGAAAATGTTAAAATCACTAACTCATTTAACTGTTCAATATCCACTGTATGTAAAAAACGTTACCTATATTAATTTTGACCATTTCAAAAAAAAATCAGACTTTTTTATAAAGCAGTGTTACCAACTTTGAAACTTTCCTCCCCAATTTAGAGGAAAGGGTTAAATTTTGATTGAGAGTTTTTAAGACAGAAAAAGTTTATAAATTTTTAGAAGTTTTAAAAATTGAAAACAAAAATATCGAAACTCGAATTCATAGAACATATACATAATATATTATTTTAATAAATATTTCACGAGAATACAATAGCGCGATTGTTAATGCTTTGGGATATTGACTTGTAATTTCTTTTTCAATTTAACTCTCACACAGGGAGGCACAAATCCTACAGAATTGGCAACACCACACAACATCGCAGGCACCAAACAAAAAAAACTAACAAACCACAGATACCCACTTGCGCTTAGCATGCAGCATCTCCATGAGCAGCGTCTGCGTGGGCGCCTGCCCGGCGCAGTGCCGCTGGTAGAGGTGCTCCTCACCGCGCGCGGCTAGCGCGTGGATCTCGGGGACCACAGTCACTAATTTGCCGAATTTGTCCTGAAAATAGTGAGAAACTTGGTGAGAATTTTTTGGCGAGATATTTGGCGGGTTTAGAGGTCGTTTTTATCGGTGTCATGGTAGCTATTATTCATTAAAGGGTGATAATTTGTCCAGAAAGCTTCGAGAAATGTGGTGAGAATTTTGGCGGGAAAAATTGATTCTTTTTGTTTAGAAGTCTTTTTTGGGGTCGTGGTGATTAGTTTGCTGAAGTTGTTCTAGAAATGTTAATGGATGGATTAGATTGGGTTTTTTGGGTGTTTATTTTATGTCTATATCACTATTTGTGATGTCCCTATATGAATATTTGTGAGAAAGTTTGTGTGATTTTTTTGGGTTGATTTCTTTGTCTTGGTGATGTCAGTAGTTTGCTGAACTTGTCCTGGAGGTTTTGGAGTGTGGTGGTCAGATTTTTTGGATGTTTATTTTGGATCTTGGTGATGTCAAAAGTTTGCTGCATTTGCCCTGGAAATTTTGAGGGTAGTGGGCAGATTTTTCGGTTTGGGGTGATTTTGTTTGTCTTGGTGATATCACTAATTTTCTGAACTTGTCCTGGAAATATTTGAACAGTGGTGGTCAGGTTTATTGGTATTTTGTTTCGTTTTTGTCTTTGTGATGTCACTAATTTGCTGAATTTGTCCCGGAAATATTGAGGACTGGTGTTCAGGTTTTTATTTTTTAGTATTTATTTTGTCTTATTGCGATGTAGATATGCATAATTATGTGTAGGTGAGTCGTGATAAAGTGAATCGAAAGTTAGCATAGTTATAATACATCTATAATGAGGTACCAGTTATCCGTAACCAAGTGTTATTCGTTTTAAATATAAAATATCGTATATTGATTGTCTCGTTACCCTAATAAACGGGTGATTTTATTGTTTTTATAGTACAAAAATTCATTATACCTGTATTGTTGGGTAGCAAGTGAGCGTATAGTCGAGAAGAGCCGCTTGCACTGTCTGGTACCCATCTCGGACGCACTTTACATTAACGATGCCTCTCACTTCTGAAAACCCAAGATAACCCTTTAAATAAAAACAAACGCCACTCCTGACACAGTGAACACGAACAAATGATGAACCAATTACATGATAAATGAAACATGACATCAAATAAACGCACACACACGACATATTCATTCGCTCGCTTATCATATGCAAAGTTCTTAGTAAACTAGCGATAATGTAGTGTACTGAATATTCGTGTACTGACCAGGATTTAGTAGGAGCAGGAATTTAACGCAGATGTAGTCCGGTACGTCAAACTTGAGCTCGGCCAGTTTGTTCTGGAGCTCATTGAAGTGCTCGGCCAGGGAGGGCACTCCGAGGAGGCCGAGGCAGAGCAGATCGAACTTCTGGCCGTTGTGAAGTGTGGTCTCATCGGGCAGGCCGTTGTGCATCCTCTGGTGCAAATGGTCCAGCACAAGCATATCCGACCACGAGTGCTGCAGCAGCTTCATCTGATCATCAACCTGCAACAAACGATAAAAAACATTGCAACGCGTGCCAGGCACTTGATAACAAAATTGCTCTCAACATGTTTGACAGCGTTTCAGTAGTGCCACGATAACGACCAATTTGGAGCCGTCGAGTACGAAGTGAGTTGCGCAGCGTAACACGATAATAGATCACAAATCTATTCGCTTGCGAGTTAGTACAAAACATAGTATACAAACATCAACGTATCCATCAAAATTACATTAAACATACACTGCACCTCGTAACTCGTTACACGTAGCTCCAATTGGAAATCAAATTATAAGAGAATCAACACAAGTGACGCTGTAGAGTCTCGTGTGAAGCAATTACCGCATCCTGCCGTTAATCGCCCTATACTTTACCGCAGCGGCCATTACTCGTCATGCAAACGATGTTCAGTGAGTCTGGTACAAACGTGCCGATTACATTAGTGATTTCTATATGTTATCTTGAACCGTGGTATCTGACAAGTCGCGAGCTCGCGGCGTCATTCCGTGACCCACATTCGGAGTTGCATTAGAATACACGGGGCGGTGCGCGAGCGCGTTAAATTTGCCGTTTACGAAATGTTACAACTGAATTTTAGTGCTCGGAGCTATTGCCACATCGCGCGCCGCTTGCTCAACGATGGATCGAGATTGGACTGTCAAAATCATACCACCTAATCTATCGATTACAACGTCAGATTAGATTATATTATTTTTGTTAGAGTCTACGTTCGAAGACGCGTCGTTATGAATGGCGTTTTATTTAAAAACATTGTGATGAAATGATAATACGAAGCAGTACGTTAATGTTCCCGACGTTTGTGTTTATTTAAATTGTTCGGTTTTGATAAATAATGATATGATGTATGTAAGGATTCGTCTGTCGGAACAATTGTTAGCATTCCCCAGGGCGGACACGTTAACGCAGTAATCGTCGCTACTCGCCGTATGTATGTAGGTCAAAGTCACGACGACTTGCCGCGCGCCAGATAACTACGAATATCATACAAAATCGAATAAACTGACACATTTATCGGTTGTTTGTTGTTGCTATAGTCTTATTTAGATATTATTTATAATATTTATTTAGATATCTTTATACTAGTTTCTACGCATTTTTGAGTCTTTAGACTAAATCTTAGTGGCTTCAAACATGATAGTTCTTATTCTTTTGAAGCCATAATATAGTGACTTAGTGGCCGTACCAACGAGTAATGAAAAATGAAAAATTGTTATGAAAAGAACCTATTCTAAAAAAAATTCTATTCTAAAAACGAAAGAAAAGAACCTATTCTAAAAAAAATTAAACTTGGAAAAGCCGGAGAACATCTAAATTGTTTACGTATCGCAAGAGACAAGCGTGCTGCGCGCTATACTAATCGTAACTAGTAAGAGATTACGTAAGAGAAAGCAACGCACTAGTGGCGTCTCCGTTACCGGCGGTTACGCGCGAGGTAAAAAGTGCTTTCTCGCGGCAACTCGGCCACGGGCAATGTGTCAAGTGCGCCGACGAAAGTACGGCGTTGCCGCCCCGCGCCGCACCGTTACATCACATCCGTCTGGAGAAAGCGCGGGTCATCAACATCGCTGCAGCCTCGCTGTTTTACTTCGTACACGGGAAACCAACCCGGTGGGAATACGTAAACCCACGGAACTGACACACGCACGCTCGGTAATAATGAAAATACGAACGTTATCCCGAAAACGTTTCCGTAAACAGATCGTGTAAATAACGTAACGAGATTCATGAACGTTTGTAATTCGTCCTAATTCTGAGAATGGGTCGTAAACAAGCCGCGTCATTTAGAACAAATGAAAATTGCTAGTTGTGGAATGGAGGCTGTCTGCTGGAGTGAGACGAGGCGAGCGGCGCGGGGCGGCAACGTCGCGTGGCCACGTGACCGCCGCGGCTCTTGCGTAAGCGTACGACAACCACGACACGGAGACTGTTGCCCACCGCCATGCGGTGCTCCCACTTCGTTCCTGTTGATCCCTTCAACTGTCGAAGCTTTCAAAAACCGACCGTACGAAATATACTTTTTAGTAGGTAGGTACTTAGCTTTTCGGAAGTTGAGTAAGTCCCTATTATTCCCGAGTTTAATTAGGTTATTGTTTTGATTAATCTTGCGCGCTATATGAATTTGCTGAATTCGATACAAAGTTTGTATTGCGTTATCTTTCATCATCACGTAATATGTAAACGGCACGTTGCATGTTTGTTTAAAATAACATACAGCAAAAAGTGATGGCAACGGCAGGCAGCATACTAGTCGTGGGAACTTGACCCAGTTGGTGAGCGGGGCGCGGGCGAGCGGGGTATCGATTGCGACCAACACCGCATCGCTCAATGCGTCACACGCGCCTCTACACATCAGTCACATGAAAATTTGAGGGCTAATACTAATAAAAAAAGTCGCATTGCTAAATTTCTGTATCAAAACAGACATCGCAAAGCAGCGCCATGAAACATTCGCTAGCAAATTGGTGTACACCGAGGATTAGGTAACGGGATTCGGGACAGGATGCTATACTTATCTGGAAATTCACCTTTAGATACTTAAAGAACACGGTGTTTCGCGCCCAATCCACTTGAGAGAACAAATTTTGGTCCAGCACTTTGCACATTAATTCGAACAGATCGACTTCACACTGGTTGTATGTTTGGCTCTGCAAGAGTCCGAACAGGGAGTTTTGCCACTCTCGATCGTCGATAGTTTGAACGAATTCACGGATCATAGGTGACACTCGAAGGGTTTCGGTGCTGGTAGGCTCGGCGGTGCTGGAGGGTGTGGTCGTCGCGGGCGTCTCGAAGGCAAACGCGTCCGGCGACGCTGAATGGGGCGAATGGGTTTCCCACTTGTCGTGAGCTGGAGGAGGCGGCGGCTGCGGCGCCTGGGTCTGTGCCGCCAGCAGCGCGGGACCCGGCGAGGATTCCGGCGATGACGTCAGCGACGAAACTTGGGGTATCTGAATTTCTTGTTTGACAGGCACGGTAGCGTAGGGCGAGCTGAATCCGAGCACGAGCCCGCCCTCTCCGAGTGAGCCTCGCAGTGTCTGCACTGCTATCTGCCTCTGTCTCATCATTTGTAATTTGCGGGCGCGGTCGCGTTTGTACATGGGCCCGAACTTATTGCGACCACCTCGCATGCGATCAGCTCGTACGGCTGGAACAATAAGTAAAATTGAGTTAGACTCGTTAGATTGTGTGTGGCGATTTTTGCAGAAAGTCTGGTATTATTATTTTATTTTATGGGATGGGATGGCCAGGCGTGAAAAATTGCAACCTTTGATAAAAAATTAAAATATGCATCCGCCAAAATCCGCAGCGGTTGCACCTCAGTGCGTATTAAGGCCCTCAGCAGCAGTTACAGTAATTTTATCGGCATTACCATTCGATTACAAATTGACACAATATTGCTCGTATATACAAAGCACCTTACTTCAATTTCCGGAAACATGAGCAGGCCCAGTCTATTTATATACACAAATAAACTTGTAAACTAATTTTATAGCTAAAATATAAACTTCCATCTATAACATAATAAATAAATTATAGAATATTTTCTAGATATTAGACGATATAAGATCCTTCCTTAGATATTAGACGAAAATAAGTTTTAGTCGCGTTAAAAAAAACAACTGAGTATCCTAGAAACAGATTTCTAGGTAAAATTATGTAAGCTTTATGTTTCAACACACTTAGACACGTGCCTACAGTAAGTTCATTCAGGTGTTAAAGCAATGATAAATAATTTATGGAAATCACGTATGAATCTGTACGCAGAACTTACAAGAATAACTCTCGCCTTATTAGAAACTACTAGATTTAGTACAGAAATTTCAGAACTACTAATCGAATTTGATAATTAATCATTTTTAATGCTCTTTAAAGTAGTTCAAAATAGTTGACTATTTAACTTTGAAGTTGTTACCGCTAGATAATCAACTCCTGAAATGTCAGTCATGATATATCAGGGGATATTGCGAATGAAGCGACGCATTACATTTCAAAATCGGTCAAGGAATTTAGGCATGCGTGCGAAAATCATTACTATCTTTCTGCGTCAATAGAATAATTAGTAACTAGACACACTCAACAGACGTTGTTCTGCCCAACGAGTAAATTGTTGAAAATTTCAGCAAAACTAGGTCAGCCGCTTTGAAGGAATCCACCAGACATTTCAATAAAATCTTTGAAAAATATCGATATGTTTATGTTACAAGTTACAAAAGACAAAAATTAATATGCAAAATATTATAGCATTCTTTTCATAAACTACTAGAGAACATTATTTTGCTCTTCCGTAGTAAAAGAAATATTGGAACATAACAATCTCCAACCATAGCTTGAATAACGTATGCGTGACAATTATATAAACATCCTAAATCATGTACCGTCTGGGATACATTCCTTATCAGCCAAACGATAAAATACCGAAGCACACCTCTAGCTGTGTATACAGTGTCCGTCATAGACCTACACACGTTCAATAAATATTTAATAACGTAGGCTTGAAATTTAGGACGGCGGATAATAACGCACGCCGCTCTTTAGTTTTCTGGCTAAATTCCAAAATCCAAGCAAACGCTCCTCGCGATAGCTGCAATTTATACTCGTTCCAATTCTTTCAGAGACTCAGCTTAACTTATAAGGCAGTAAATTTTGTAATTTACAAAGGATGCAGGGTACTAACAAAATGTTAACTTTACATTTTTTCGTCATTTTTTTTTAATTTTAATAATATACGTAACTTTTATTTTAAGACTATAAACGACGTCAATTTACTAACGCACTCTAGAATGTCATATCACGCTATGCATCTTATTGTTGTTATATTATTAAATATTCGCAGTGATCATTTTACATGGTTGATTGTACATAGAATACCATTGCAATTATTATTATTTATTAATAGAAAAGAAATGTACGTCCCTATATAATTTATATATCTATAATTCTTTGTACAGTAAGCTATTAATGCAGCAGAATATTAGCTAGAGTAGTTTATTTATAGCTTCCTAATTTAATTAATAACGCATAAAACGTAATCCATCGCGTACTTGTAATTTACAAAGGACTAACATAGATTGTGTACTGTAAATAAATATCTGAACCAGGAACGGAAGGGGGCTTTCAGTAAATTGTCGAGTCGCCCAACCCACGAGTTAAAAATAACAACCAGTTTTTATTGTAGCCAGCGCGCCTCGGTGCGATAAGGACGGTTATAGGGCCCGGCAAGGGATATAAGAGAGACGATCGCACCGGATTCGAGTGTTGTGTGCAATTCCGACAGTTTCGCGTTGCAAACCGTTTCATGAAACAATTTTAAGTTCTTGCGAGGAATTCGTAGTTTATGAACTGAAGGAAAGTTTCCAAAAAACGAGGTTATATCACCTCTATGTAGTTATTTTTTATTTCGTAATTTGTCAAAAATGTAAAATTTCGAAAAACGTATATGAAATATGTAACACAAATTGCTTTATTAAAGTAAAATAAAACCTTTATTAATATAACTAACTATCAAAAGAAAGCGTCGCGAAGGGTTTTACTTATTTACATTTTTAGAGCTTTACTTTGAAAAAAAAAATAAGTAACGTGAAACCTTCCAGATTTGATGTATAAAATATAACGTACTTTTGAAATTATATTAGCGTATTCTTGTACAGTCACAAGTTTTTGATAAGTATACAAAACGTTAAATATTTATTCAAGTAATTAAATAATCATAAAAAAAAAACTTTGAAGCTGTTAGTATAATTATAATACGAGTAATATGAGCGATGTCAGTAATAAACGCCATGTGGAACTCCTACGGAGCCTGGAATTCAACAGATATCGTCACGGATCGAGAGGAATTTGTCGCGTCTCATGATGATAATGGAATTACTTAAACAATGTTTAATTCATTATTATTAAAAGTTTGTTATTAAGACACTTTAAAACAATTTATCCATCATTCTACCTATTGACTACAATTTCTAAAGAAACACAAAGAACTCTTCACAGAACCCTCAATAAAACGATTGCCGACGTTCTTTATGAAGACCGTTATCTTTTAAGATGGCCCAGTGGCCATTGTTTCAACGTTGTGTTAAGATAACGGGTTCAAACCCGAGTTAGGTATCGAATAGATCCTTCTCCGCTAAAATCTACATTTCCAAATCGTGGTGTATAAATATGTATAATTATGCAAGAAAGCAAGAAAGCATTACATGATGGACTTCGAGTGAATATTTCAGTCCTTAATTTTAATTTTTTAATAAAATGTACCTCGACTTTTAAGTTCCTAATGTCGTGAACGTAACGCACATGTTAAAAATGCACTTGCAGTTTTGCTCACGGATTAGCATAGGATTTCCATACACATACATTATTTATCTTTGATTTTTACATCTGAAATAACTGGCCGTCAGCGTGTATTGACCTGATATTTATCGAAACTTGCAACTGGATGGTTACTTGGTAACAAGTGTTTTTGATCACGAATCTTAACAGTTATGCCTAAAAGTAGAGTTTTGAGGCAAAGTCAAATGTATAATAAATGGAACTGCAGATGCCAATAATGTTAGACTTGTTAGAACCACACACTTGTGTGGTGTGGTGTGTTGTGTCATGACGCGTCTTCCACACATTTAGTATAGTTAGTAATATACAATTCCCACGTGTTGTGACGCTGCGTAACAACACATTAGTTTGTAACTCTAACATAAGGCTTTTATATTGAACAAGCCGCGTTCTTCATAAGTTTCATATAATAACTTCAAAACGATCATCCTCATCCTATCCTATTTATTTTATCGATAATTAAACTTCATCTACTTCCTAAATAGAAGACGATGCCAACGAATGGGACGGTAATTACAAACATACTAAATCAGACCCAAAATATCATAGAAATAGAAGATTTTGATAAAAAAATTGTAATCATTTTTTGTCAAAACTCTTTATCACATTAATTTTAAACAGTTTCTTACAGTTCGTTACTTAGTTAACAGTTTTCTTTCAGTTTCATTTGTCCAATATATTGTTAGAACGTTGTCTTCGAAAGGAAGAAGTCCTTGAAAATAATTTAGAAAAATGGTGATAACGGGATTTAATGGTCCTTGTAAGTTATAGTAACAATTTGATTAACTATCAAAATAAAAAAGGTGATAAATCATAAGTTTGTAAGGGAATATTTCAATGATTTATTTAAAGCAATTTAACTAAAACGTACATTGGACCGAACAAATTAGTTTGCATGGTTATAGAACTTTACCATCTGCGTGGTCTGACACGAACTGGCCCGAAATATTTTAATTAGGTATATCGATTCGCTGGTCGGTACGAACATTTTTTCAGAAAGCCGTTATTTAATAGAGATAAAAATATATGGCTACTCTGTACAAGAATTGTAGTAAAGCAACTTGGTCCACGACAGACAATTTCATGGCTTCGTCACAATGGGTCGAGAAATATTAGATTAGCGAGATATTAGAGAAGATTATGCGGAACAGACACACAGAAAAATATTAAAAATCGGTACAATAGATACCTTGTGAACATACGCATGTAGTAAATATTCAGGTAAAAAAAAATCGTTATTTTTTGACATTACAAACATTCCTTGCTAAATTTCAATGTTTACATATAAATTGTTAGCTGTATACATAAATTTATATATTATAAATTCTCAGTATGAGAATTTAAGTAAAAATTCCATCTATTCATAGCAGTGACCAAGTGAACTTATTGAAGAAAATGGGAACGGAAGAATCCTTTATCTGAAATGAAATCGTGTCGAAAGATCCAGTTAACCTACAAAACTTTCAGAGATGAGTTTCATTTACATTTCAAGTGCAAGAATGTAATCAGATCAATCTTACATCGAAAATGTGTTACCATCTATAGGAAAATTCAATCAGGGTTTTCATTCAAGATTCCAATAAAATATTAAATTGTATTAGGTATATTGGGATGACTTTATCAGTAAACCAATAAGAATCTTACAGGATTGATAGATACACTTATCTGATTTTAAATTTGAAAATTTTTTGCGTCATCGGTTTCGTTATTTTGCTAAATCTTTACATGATGGTCAAATCAAAACTAAACTGATTTAATTTGAATATCGGTTTAATTATGTAAAAAAGCTTTACAGATATAGTGACTTTATATCTGGAGCAGAATATCATCTAAAGAATTGACAGAAATATCCTGTTATATGGAAATTCTTTAAGAATAGATTTCCCGAAAGGTAAAAAGGAAAAAATACGTTTTTATATTGTATTGAGCATTGTGAACGAAAGCAAGAGCTAGTGACAAATATCTAATACTTTAAAGATAAAAGTTTGTAAGTTTTGATGTTCGGATGTTTGTTGCTCGTTCAGGGCAAAGCGCCTCAACTGATTTGGCTGATATTTGAAATGGTGATTTTAATCTTTGATAAGGACACATTTTACGCCAAAATAATCTACGTTCCCGCGGTATTAATGTACAATACTCTGTGGACAGTCGCAAGCAGCAGCTAGTTTGAGATAGTTATTGTAAGGTAGCATTTATATCAGACGAGCGAATGCTAGTTCTGGCCGCATTCGATTAAATTCTTTTTGAGTAAACCGACCGTACCGTATTTTAGCTTTAGTGATTCTGTCTGATATAAAAACATTCTTAGCTTCGCTTTATGGTTATTCGCTTGATATTTATTAGTATTTAAACTATTCGATTAGTAAATGCACTCTAATAATTTGTTTTTATTCATTTCTGTGCAATGTAAGCCTCACCGCAGGCTGGCTTTAGCCGGATACAAGTGACTAACAGATATGACGTGTCGCATACGTCAAAGATTGCATTTAGTGACTAAGTTTACAAAAAGTTTTTTCACTATTGGCTTTCACAATTAAAATACTGATTTTCTTACATTGGAGCTCCTGAGATCTGTCGAAATAATTCGACCGTCTTTAGTTTGTGTACAATCCAAAATAAGTAATAGATACTATTCGTCAATGGTAGTAGAGTTAAGCTTTAGAAAAGAACGTTGAGTGTTTAATTTATTTATTATTTAAAAATATGAACCACGCGTATAGTTTACTTATTAAATGAATCGTATAAAATAGATTAGAAGTTGCTCAGCGTTATCGAATAGTGAAACGTAATCGTAAGGAGCTATTAAAATTGGAATTAAGAACACTTCCAATGAATTTAATCATCTAATGTTATTATAATGAGCACGCGATTGCAGCCGATAATGCGGTAAACGAGGTCAGCCGTTTATTACAACGACTAAACTAGATCAAGGTCAAGGTCATTTTTACAAATCAAAAACATACGACACGGTGACAAACAACCTGAGTGCAGAAATAGACATACTAGACTAAGTTTACCTTACACCGTGTAGCTATTTGTATCCGTGGCCCACTTGCTGCAAATAAGTCAAGGTCGGTATCGGCGTCGCCTCTACATAACTCGATCGGGATCCGATAGGCGAGAGCTTTCGAGCGCCCGTTCCGTACTATCATATTGAGCTTAAATAATTTCTGACCTTGGCACATGCACCTCGGCCGTTAAATTAAGTAATCGTGTCAACGAGATAAAAAATAGTGTGTTCCGAAAGGACGGGAAGAGGTGGGGATCGCTCCTTGTACCGACGAGTCGGTGAAACTTGGTCAAGGCTGTAGGCGTCCCCCGCCGCACCGCAGCGCTCCGGCCGCCTCCGGAGCGAGCCGAGCGCGGCCGACCGCCCTCGCGCCCAGATAGCGGCAACGCGGCGTTACACAACACGAGTGCCGAGATAAAACATCACCCGCGATCATCTACCGAACTGTGTCAAGATCTCATCCATATGTTTAACTCGATGCCGCTGATGAGAATCGAACTAGATTCTTATTTGACCTATGCGCTGACGATTAGTGACAAAGCGATTTATTACGGTCACAAATACGTAATATTGCTCATGTTTATGACAAAACTTATAAAAGAGACCAACTTAATACATTAAACGTATTTGGTACGTTTCATTTCAGAGAGAATGCATAAAGGATAAGACACATCGACGCACCGAAATCTTTAAAAACGATGGCGCCTCCAGAGCTGTCGTAATAATAAGACAGGTAATGCCGAAAAAATAGAAAGGCCCGGTGTGCGAGGCCGCTCTGTCGAAACACCCGATTCGGGTCAAGGCAGCGCGCCGAAATAGTCTGCTGGCGCGCGCGTTTTTTATTGTGATCTAACATCTGTCGTGAGCCGCAAGCGCCTGACCCCGCCATATATTTTTAACTCTCTATACAAAGTTTTCTTATTGGACTTAAATGATAGATAAAGCAATCACAAACATTAGTAAAAGATAGTCCAATTAGATTCAGATAAAAGTTCTTACAAAAATAAAAATCGTATAGATTTAAGGGTTTGTAAAAACTAGAGCTATATGATGAGGGGTCTTCGTATAAAATAGTAGGTAGCGATGGCAGTAAGACTGATGCCGATGGCGTTAGATTACGTAAGGCAGTGTGGCGTGCACAAGGCGAGCAGCGGTCCGTGTAACAACAATCATTATCGTCGAATTCGATCAGTCCGCTGCGCCAACGCTGTCGTAGGGGAACTGATTGCGGCTGCCAGTTTTGCCTCGTCACACGTGGACTGCGACTGCACTTCAGCGCTCATCATCCTATGAATACCAATTCAATCATACATCTACGGCACGGAAATGAACGATGAATGCTAGAGATCGTTGTTGTCTTGATCTTGCATTGCAAGATCAATGTTACAGCAATTTCATCGTTAGATTGCCTCGATGCTATTTTATATAAAAGTGACGTCGTTATTGCTCAAGTCACACTGTAATAACTTTATTAACAATACTTTCTTGTGGCTCTGAAAGCTGATGTTGTAGTGAAAATGGGACTTTCGTAGATATAAGTTTTCGTTCGTAGTTAGTATTTAAACAGTAGGATGCTTATAAATTCGTAACGGGTGCCGGTGAACGTGTAATGTGATACGTGTTCAGGTCACATTTGGGTAGTCCGTTGCGACAGGTCGAACGAGGCGTCTTATGAAACGGCGCTTGCGCAGCGCACCCCACCGACGGCGGTTTATTGTGTCGAAACGCACGATAGTCGTTTGAGCAGATCCAGTGCGCAACAACCCTTGCTGTTATTTATAAATTATTACGTTTAAAAAATACTAAATATCGCGTCTAATGCCTATAAAACCAATGGACTATTTATGACCAAATCGCAACACTCAAATTACCAATACGTATCGATTTCTTAAGCAGTAGCTGGTTTCAACGTTCTTTGTATGTCACTAGCGCAGAAACGTTTATATAATTCGCACGAACATAGAGAATAAGTTGAAATTTTCAGCATGTGCTGATAATTTGATCACTGTTATAGTACGAAAATTGACAATGGATTTTAACAATGACGTTAGTAAAAAAACTACCCTACGTTACGCTAATCGTACGCAACTAAATTTTTGATGTATGTAACGAAATAGAATTAGCTCTTGCTAGAACCATACAGAACATTTTCATATTAATATAAACAAAGTAGTGTTAAATTTTTATCGCAACACCGTCTGTACGGGCGTGATTGTTACGCGGGCGGCGAGCGGCCTGGCATTGCACAAGGCTCGTTGCAGGTCGAGCAGGCACTGAGCCTCTCGCAACCGCCCGATTGAGGTCAGTAAGCGATTTGTGAGAATTGTGCCATCTGACATATGTCTTATTGCAATCGTTGTTATTTTACACAAATTCACGACGTTATAATTACGATTAGCGATACATGGGATATCTAACTATTGAACCTATCTAAATATGTCGTATAAAATTATATCATTGTAATAGATGGAAAAACTAGAAGTTTTAGCATATACGGAACGAAAGTAGATATGCACTATGAATTATCGAAACCGAAATGAATCAGAGTTATTATAATAATGTAAAGATTCCAGTAAAATAGGGACACTATGACGCAGCCTTAAGTTTAAACTAAATCAAGTAGATGGAAAAGGGAAATATTAATAAACGTCATTGTATAATAGCTCTTACCGATACAAAACAGTTAGTAACCCCAGTGCAGTTCCTAGAAAGCTTCGACTGTGAAAAAATTGCAGCGGATATCATCAACATCCGCGCGTAACAGGAATATGAAAATATATAACATATCATTGCTATATCGTTTCAACTGTCTTAACTGTATTGAATTATTTAGTAAGGGCTTAATGAGTCGGAAACGGTTGCGTTATTACAACTTACTTTGTTGAAAAACGGTTACATTTTACTGTATTGGAATCGAAGGAAACAAATTAAGGCCAATTTTGTTTGTATCAATTAATATTTGCCGGTACTTTAGAATTTTCTTTCAATTAAGTTAAAGCACACGATAAAACGCACACAATGAAAGAGACAATATAAATTGGATACATTCCGTGAAGGTAATGCATACCACCTTTATCATAAATTATTAAATTAATTCAACCTAGTTTTCTGTTGTCGTGAAACTGTTTTTGTGTAAGTGGATAATGTAGGATTACACATGCCATATGCAATAAACGGTTACATAAGTTGCCGATCTTGTTAAATTTCACGATGATACCACTCGGCGCTTTATTGACAAACTCCAGTATCTGATAAGGATTTCAGTTTAATAATAAGCTGGATATTACTAATGGGCTTTGAGTCATCTACTAACCTCTCAATGAGAAGTAAGTTTGAGGCCAACTGCGCCGCACCTATATAAGTGTAGGCTAGGCTTGCGTGGAATGTATGGTTTAAAAATAGCGTCGCCATACTTTTACATAAAAAATACGACCACGTTCATAATTATATATCATTAATATTATATCACTTTCATTGTGTGCTCGCACGTGCGTATAACGCGACTGTATCACGTATGATATTTCGATAACCTATTTCGCTGTTTCAGTTTTAACGTAGGTTATAAAGCTTATAAAGATCGTCGAAATTTTGAAATTTCTTTTTAGCCTGTTAAAAGCACGTCGGAGCGTTGAATACAAAGTGTAAGTAATGAGTGTTGCAAACATCGCAGCATCTGGCGAAACGCGCAATCGCGAACGGCTCACGCACACAGCGGCAACCTCGCGTTGCGTACATGCACGCACAGCGCACGGCAGGCAGCGCGCGCGCCGCATCGCGGCCCCGCTTGCAAGTAGGTCAGGGCGCTCTGCGGCCGCGCGCGTTTTAAATTTAGAACGATCTGCGCTTCAAACTACGCCCCACGCGATCACCTAACTATAAATTAACCTTTAAATTGATACCTTTACTCGACTTTACATACATTTCGTACACCTCTATAATCGAAGCCCTGGACTGTCAAAATATACGATATAGATCTAGTTTACATTCCACAGCAAAGGCCGTTTATTAGTAACGTAAAGTGGCATTGAATATGTATGTCAACGATATTTATAATTAATTACGATATAAACATAAGCGCTAAATCATCCATTTTATCAGCACGCTGAAAACGACTGAGAAACTACTAATTTTGCACAAGTAAATATGTTAATAGAGTGTACTCGTAAATTTTAATGAAGTTTTCGCCAGAGGGCTTTTAGAAGATGAATGTAAAATTATTTAAAGGATACGAATACAAAATAGAACTACGGAAACTATCAAAAGTCTTTCTAGGGCCCTTTGAAATTAATTAGTGTAATTTAAATAATTTATAATCGACAATTAAAGCTCTACTTCTAAGCGCTAGAGACATACAAAGTACTGAGACTAAACAAGGATCTTTCAAAAGCAATAAAATCAACGAATGCAGGTAAAAGACCGATTGTTAAGCTGTTAGTAATGAACATTTTTAATAAAACTTATAGCTACAATGTCATTTGTCCTTTTACAAATGAAGTCCTTGAAAATATTTTTCTCCTTACGCGACAAAAATAGGATAATCCCTTAAATAATCAAACTTTATTATTTAGTAACTGTTTCAAATAATAATCCAAATTCGAGCATATGATTTTACGAGTATTTTAGTAACATGGTGTTTCTGTGCCGTATACGTAGCAGAATACCATCAATAGAGTTCGACAGTACTTTTATAATTTTGATGAATACACAGGCTTACTCAACGTAAATAATAAAATACATATAAATTATAATACCTAGAGTATTACGTGTATGTTTGTTTGTATTTACTTTCTTAACTCTCTAATGAAAAAATGTAGAGTTCGATACAACTTTCGGCGATGTTTATTTACAAAAATAAACTTTCTCATATTAACAATGAATTTGAAGAACAATTGACAGAAATGATATTTTACAACTAGGTTCTTCATCAAACAATGTTTTTTTTCAATGGTTCAGGTCTTTAAAATGAATTTGCTAAAAATTATAGGTTCGAATTGCTCTACTTACGTATTTAGTACAAATAGATTACTGGTGAACCCTTTTTTAAGTTAAACTCTTGTTGCTGGTTTAACCATCTTTTCCCTAAATTTCCCTCATCATAAAATACATAGTTAATACCTGATCAGACATCAAGTTTGGTCTACCTGGAAAAGTACAACATACATTGAAATGACTACTGACGTATTCCTAATTGTCATGTGTCACACGGCCTGCTCATGGTTTCTTCTATTGCCCATTTCGTGAACTTTCAATTTTTGCTGCATTTGCTTACGCTGTATGATGTAATACATCTGAGCTGTTCGTAACTGCCGCTTACCTGACCTACATACATGAATTTATGCCGAGAAGGCTCCCCAAATGAGAAATCTGTGTAAAATTTTAATGGATCAAAATTAGACTTTAATACAATCTACTTACCTTCGAGTTTCATGCCGACATCGAGACACTTTTGGAAGCGGCAAAAGGGGCATCGTTTCCTCTGTGTTTTGTCAATATGACATGCCCGTTCTGCGACGCAGGTGTAAACCTTCTTGTTCTGTACTGTTCTTTTGAAGAAGCCTTTACATGACTCGCAAGTGAGCAGCCCGTAGTGGTAGCCGCTCACTTTGTCCCCGCACACGGGACACAGCTCCTCTATCACGTCCTTCGTGTCGGTCTGATCACAGACGTTTCCGGCCGTGGGCAAGTAGGTTCCAGGTTCGCTGCCCGTACCTGTTGGAAACAAATAAGAAGCATCCAGATTTGCGTAGCCGAAAGGCTGTTGTTCTGACGTGCATTGATACGCTGCGCCCTGGGGCACATACTGCTGGGAGGCTCCCGAGGGTCCACTGCCCGATCCCGACCCCTCGGGGCCCGGACTCAGATCGAACGGGGACATGTTAAGAGACATGAGGCCTGTCTGCTGGTCCATCGTCATGCTCGGCCGCACGGAGCGGCTGCTTGTTACGAATCCCTACGGCGGCGTTCAACCGCGACAACGTTCACACAGTCACTGAGTTCACTGGCGGTCTGACCGCAACACTATCTGCCGCTCGCGGGCTGCACCTGTTCAATCACTTTGGCCGAAGACACATAAATCCAGCACATTTTTCCTATGTCAATGTGATAAATTAAAAGGGTTCAGACTCAAAGAGACGAATGAAAACGCAAAGGAACGGTGTGGCAATATTGGTACAATTTGTTTACGACGCGCGTCGTTACGATCGCATCGAGTTTCGGTGTGACGGCGGCACACGTACCGTTCAAAAGACGTTCCGCGATCGACTGGCGGCCGGCCGGCGACAACGGCGCGCGTGCCGGCGCCTCCCGCATGCGCGCCCCGCCGCCACCCGCAAAACCCCCGCCCGTTCGTACAATGGAAAACGATTAGGAGCCCATGTAATAAGTGAAAGTGAGTCGGTGACCCACTTTCCCGCGATCCAGGTCTATGTTAGTGCGCGTTCGCGCGGTTGCGCCACCGCGCGGGCGGGCCGGCGCGGCGGGCGCGGGGGGCGGCCCACTGACCCACTTGCGCGCGGTGCCGCAGCAGGGCAGGGTTGCCGCGAACACTCGGCTTATGTTTACGTTCGCACAACAAATGTCGCGAGGGCCGACTTGCCGACACTCGGTAGCGATTCGCACTCTCCCGACTCTACCCGTCGGATGGTAGCCGACTCTACCATGGCACCGCCTGAATATCATAGAAACACTTACATACATTACGTACGAGTTACTTCTTAAGAAGTTTTAATAAACAACTTTTAGTTTTTTTTTTTTTAAATAACATTAATGATAAAGGGAAAATTTTGGTAGGAACGCTTACCCAACCATGATATTAGACATATGATTTTCAGTACATTTTACATGATTAATAATTAAATAATAATTTAAATATTTTAAAAACATTAGCAATCATACGAATTAGCTGTTATAAAATGTATTTATAGTTATTTTTATGTAAATACAAACACTTGTTATAAAATATAAAAAATAAAAAACAAGACTCTACCTAATTAAATGGTGTCACTCAAAGAAGCCATTGTTAGGAGTAATAAAGGGCAATTCCCGACTCTAATCCCGTTTAAAAATAAAACAGACAGTAATAAACCGACGACAGATAACATTTATAACTTCGTAAACATCTTATAGAAGTTGGGTCACGATCGTATATTAATTACGGCGCTGATACCTAAAATAGCGAATACAATAAGTTAAATTTTAGGTGTACTAAGAGCTATTCAATATCAAAAGCGAAATAAATTAAAGATCTTGACCTGGTTTTGGTTAAAATCAGTCAACGGGTCACGAACGAGTGACTGGCTGTGACAGCCTTGTGCTTGCTATGTAACATGTTTCAGTGTCCTAATGCACTAAACGAGCACTACACATTGCGAGCACGTGACTAGAATGGAATATTCAGACGTGATACAATACTTTCCTCCCGAGGAGACCCTTTGCTTCTCGCGAGTAACCATCGGAATAAGAATGAGAACGATTTGTGCAATTTCCATCTTCTTATTGTGATGTTTTGTTTTACTAGTTAAATAATTGAAAATAATTGAAAACTTATGTGTTATCAATGTTTGATGACTTCCAAAATACATGTTATCCGGATATTTTGTGTCTTAAAGCATCTGTCTTTGATACACTAACAATGCAACGAAAATACAAAAGATTACTACCCATTACATATACAAAACTTACGTTTACATTTATATTTAGTATTCATAAACAGACAGAACTAATTACTTTTACGTGTATGAAAATATGAGTACCTACTCTTTGTCAACCAATTATAATTTCGAAAATTTTAAAACAATTGTATTTTTAGGCATACATGAATTCTCATACTTACGTAATATTTGAATATCGCGTTATACACATTATCTCTACAGACTCTATTATTTATTAAATGGGCATAGCGAATCTATTCTAGTAGACTAAACTAATTCGCCGTAGTCGAGTAAATGATAAAACCAGTTTAATGACGCGATCCTTTCTCATAAGCATAAAGACCTGCCCTCGATATCCGCTACCAAGCAGAGAAAAGGTGTATAAGCCACAATGAGTCAATAAGTTTCGATTTCATAATCAAGACCTGAATACCGGATGAAAAAGCGACAGTGGTGGTATAGCAAGTAGGTATGGCAAGTGTGTCGTTTTCGCTATCGCTCAGACGTCGCGGCCTCCTACGAAAGCAAGAGTGGTCGCAAGCGCGGGCGCAACTTTGCTTTCTTCGCATGCGCGCATCTGACGTCATACTTTCCCCGCGTGCGCTGACGTGCGTTGATGTAACGCATCGTAATACCGTGTAGTAATAGACGGGCCGCGGACTGTATTATCGCGTGACAATACAAATTATTATAATACGTAAACATTTATGCGGGCTTTTTTTATTCATTATACGTTGAACTTTTACGTTTATCATAGATTTACTTACGCGACCTATTAATGTAGGATAATATGAACAATAAAAAATATTGATAGAATGATTGCCGTTATCGCTAAACGCAAGATAACAACTCCATAGAATCTTTGTCTAGTTAACGGACCTATCACAACCTATTGTAATATATTTTGTCGTGTATTGCCGTTAATCCCATTAATTTCGATTAAAGTAAATTAAATTCTATGTCGACATACATAGATACAACTGACGTTATATAATTTGCAATTAGACATGAAGTATTTGTTCTTATCTACATACATGAAACATAAGCCTTAAGAGAAATTTAGGTTAATACGGTTTCGGTGGCATCAGTATAAAAATTTTATTATTCACGTGGTTAAACTTTCGGCACTGTTCGTTACAGTATGAAGTTAACAGACTACAAGAAAGGATATAGGTACAAAATATTGGAATATTATTATATACTAACTGACCCGGCAAACGTTGTTTTGCCATAAAAAATTTAAAAAAAAAATTGTCAAAAAAATGAAAAAAAAAAATAGATGTTAGCCGATTCTCAGACCTACCCAATATGCTTAC
>DVXP01000067.1:0-31736 GCA_018235645.1 Junonia grisea | reverse complement strand
CACAGACACACAGACACACAGACAAACATAGCGGTCAAACTTATAACACCCCTCTTTTTTGGTTGGGGGTTAATAAAAAAATAATGGTTATCAGATAAACCAAATTTATAAGATAATATGATTTACTTGTTAATATGGGTTAATTCCTTTTTATTGATTCAATTGTAAGCAAATTCGTTGGCCTAGAAGATTTTTTTTATATAGAGCCACAATATATGTAACAAAGCTATTTTCAACAAATATCAACCATTGCTAAAAACCGTTATAAACCATTATTATTTACTTTATCTTATATCTGATAAGAAGTTTATCCGTTGTATTCTCTTACAATACCGTCCTACGAGGATGATTTTAGGTGATCACCTATTCGTGAATGTGGATGTAATATATTTCATATTACCAGAATTTGTGCACAACGGACGTAGCATTTTTATGTTGAAATTAATACATAATACTATTTTATACATTATCCTATTGAACTTATCCATACTTCTTTCCTACAGGTTTTTCAGGTTTTAATATTTTTTCTTCTAAGCTTTCAAATTAAATTTTCTAACAATAATTTAATATAATGAATATGAACAAAATTCTTGCATTTTTGCGCTGACTGGAATATTTTCCTGTTTAAAGATTTATAGAAAATAATTATCAAATTAGGCATTTGTCATAATAATATTTATATCGTAAGTACTTACGGTAAGCTTACGTAAGTTGTAGAGTAGCAAGCGCGTCAACGCTCGCTACATACTTTATATTCGTAAGTAAAACTGTCGGCAAGTGTACTTATCAGTCGATTCAAACGAAATTCCTGCAGACAATTATTAATAATATACCTAACGATTTTTAACATATCCATTAAAACAATAAAGCATTTTCATTTTCATTTAAATTAAAAAAAACGTTAGAAAAGTGCCGGTAATTTGGAATATTTAGTCAATTTCTCGTTTATCTCGTTCTGTGCAAGTTTTCTATCAAGCCGATGGAGGGTGAGCAGAACAATGGCCATAACTTGCGCCGGATAGTTAAGCGTACGAATAACTGCCGGTGTTGCTCCCGCCACGATCTGTTACGTAACACCGACAGATTAAATTGGAAGAATTTATGCTGGCCATTAGTGTTGCCAGCGATTCCGTGATTAAAAGATTTTTTTTTTTTAAAAATTTTGCTTTTTATTTGGTTATACCTACAGGTATTTATAATGTATTTTACTGGCATTTTTTAGCATTTAAAAGTAGGACGAGAAAATTTATAGATGTTAATATTGTTGCGCTATTTACGTTATCATTACTGTTGTATGTATGTGAAATATAAGTTTTTTTGTTCTTCATATTATATTTTTAATCCTTAATAATTCGGTTGGATTACAGCAATAGCTTACTATTCGACGATCAAGATACTAACTACTACGTTGTTAATACTATTTCGGCGAGTCGGTACTTATCTTATAAGTCGGTATTATTTTATTTCTTCCATAAAATGTTATGAAAATATTTTCTCACGTGATCTTTGAACCGTCAATAGTTGCGGAAAGCAGATACTCCTGGAAGCACACGTAATAATATTAATACATACACAGTACAGTCTAACTTTCACAAAGATTATAAGATAGGACGACCGAATTTTGGGTGCGCGTTCCATTGCTTGCTTACAGTGAAATGTTTGAAAAGCTTGCAGTGATACGAGTTAATGGATTGCGTTAGCTTTAATAAGGTGGGTTTTTGTTTTATTCATAGTAGCAGGTAGGTTTGCTCACCGAGCCGGGTTCTATCTGCAAAATCAATGTGGCCATTAGCAAGTTTTCGCGCAGTCGCAAAACGTTGAAAGACTACCAGTTACAAGGAACTTTGCCTTTGAACGCCATTTCCTATGTAGATGTGGCGATTTACATGAAAAAATTAGAAAAGTTATAATTTTCCTTATGCTTCTTGCGATACAATCAAGTCTAGACTAAGTTATGTATCAGATTTATTAGAAAGATATTATCATAATTAATGACACCGAATTTTACGTTGGACGTAATGTACCGGTTTGGAAAAAAAGCTGGTAATTTATACCCGATATTATAAACGGATGTATAAGCTAATATCGTTATTAACTTCTATTTTTAATCATCGAATTATTTTGATTTAAATCATTATTATTCACACATTTACCTCACACACCTTACTTTTAATGCTTAAGTAAATTCTAAAAAAGATATAGGTTGGTACAGTTACGTGAGAAAAGCTCATATAAAGTTCAAACTACTGAAATCAATTTTTTTTGGTTCTACAATTCAATAGACCATTATAAATCATTTACTATTATCATAGTATATGTTAGCATTTAGGTTTATATTGCAATGTTCCGTTCACTTTTGCATCGCCCTTGGAGTCGCTGTAACGAGTAGGTACGACGCCGGTCGATACTGCAGTCCCGGTTCTCGGGTATATAGTATAAGCTGGTTTATATCTAGTGTATAGTAATTATAAGGTTAATTAAATTGTTTTTAAATGATGAAATTCAATACCTAAATAAAATCTACCTCAATATTTTAAAAAAAAGTACAGATAAGTTCACAAACCTTAAATGAAAGAATTGAGAACTATGGGGTTTTTTCAAGTCGGTTAAAAACAATAAGAAAATAGAATTCTGTATCCGATGGATAAAAAAATAACTTTGCGTAATTTTTGTATGAACATAGACATTTCTATACGTTTTTAAAATATGTGTTTAAGATATTAATTAATTTCTAAGGGTGTTACGGTCGGTAAATCAAAAAGTTAATTTTTAGTTCTGTGTTCTTACAATTTTGAGTGTAAAAGTAGTCATTCTGTACATCAAAGTATGTATTTCATATAGCTTATATTTTTCTAGTAAATTTTAATTCTAATACAATTTTACAAAACATTACATCAGTTTAAATAAATTATTTGGGATTTAATGTATGACGTCATTATTTTGCAAAGGTATGGTAGGTATGAGCGGCCGGTAAAAGCTCTGATCATTATATTTTCACACAGTTGTAAAATATAAACTGTTCGTCATCATCTGTGCTTGTCTTATTTAGTTATAGCCTTTATGATAGTAAATTACAAGGTACGTACTTAGTTATTATGATGCAAGCCCTAGTAAATGTACCTACTATGTATCGTAAAACTTTGAAACGATCGTGCTAAATTTTACTCTATAATATTCTGTAATAATTTGGTATTTATAAAATTTCTTTGAGAGTTAAGTTATTATGAGAAATCGTTCATACTGATAAGTTAAAGTTACATATTTAGTTATACATATTTGCGAAAATTTAATTAGCTTCTAAAATTAAGGTTTACTATTTTCAGAGGCTTTCTTTGTTTAAAAGGTTAAAAATAAAAAACAAAGGGATAAGATAATTTGTCTTCAAAACCATTTGATATCAAATTTCATTAATTACATTTATTTAATTTGTATCAAAACTAATCATGACAGCTCGATTGGTGCACAACAGTATTTCCCCTTTCCCAGATACAAATCCCAATTTCACAAGCCAACAAATCTAACTTATTTGGTAAAAACTTGTTTTACTAGAGGCTGGGTCTTAGATTGAGGTTATTAATCTACGCAATCCCGTGACTTAGGGCCTTATGCCGCGGACGTCGCCACCGGCACGGAGCTACATAAAATATGAGAAATGATTATTCGCCTCAGCATCTAAGTCATAAGCCGAGTTTTTGCTAATCCTTAAAGAAATATGTCTGCTTTTTTTCTGGTATTTTGTGACTATGTACTTTTCTTCTAGATTTAGAACTATTTGGTACCGTCCAGACGGCTGAAGAGAAACTTAAAAAACGTAGGGTCAAAGTTATTTTATCTGTTAAGTAGCTGAAGATTTAATATGTAAACTACATTTAAATTTTAAAAGAACTTGGCGAGATTAAGATCGTACCTTTTTTTATTCGTTGAATCGTAATACCCTTTCAAAAGTTACATGGTGAAACGAAACAATTTCCCCGATTGAATAGAAACAAAACCGAAATAAAATAAAAGAATGGAGTTTCCTATCGTATCCGGTATAGTTTGCAAGCGGATCGCAGTCGCCATGCTCAATCCAGCTTGGCTCCTATTACGTACAACGTCTATACCTATAGACTGCCTTTAAAATGAAAACCGACACCACTTTGTTGTATATTAATTACCTAAACTTTAAAATAATAATGCATTGCTAAGCAAATTTATACTATTTTGCGTTAAAATGCATTATTACTTTAAAAATAATTAACAATTTTAAATTTACTTAACGCACCTTTTGTCTTAAATACAAATAACAATAATAAAATAACATTTACAGAACTCACTATGTTGTGATAAAAATCGTCTTTGTTAATCATTGAACGAGTATCAAAATTTTAATTTGATCACATTTGAATACGCACAATTGACAGAATATAGGTAAGTTAACCAATCCTGAAAGTATATAGAAGTTTCATTGGTAATAGCAATAGCAGTATATTGTTTTATTCCAATACGTATTAAGAGATTTTGGTGCAGAGGGAGCGTCAGAGCATGAAATTGGCTCAGTCTATGCCATTTCGACGCACTGCAGCTTAATCGTGAGCGCAAATAGGATTAAAGCCATCATTCTGTTCATAAATTAACGGTCTTAGCGTGGCTTCACTTGTATTATAGGTATTTTTATATGAAAGTATTCGATTCGTCGTTTCTGTGATTATATCGATATCTCTTTTAGACTTATTGATTTTAAATTTGATTATGTTATATTTAATCCTTATATACGTAATATAATTTATTTGCAAACCAAGAGTTATATAATAAAATTCTTATTTAGTATAGAAATATTTCTTTCAATAAAAAAATAATTAAGTTTATGTTAAATTATTTTGTCGTCATGTTAACTTGGGGAGGCCTATGTCAAGCAGTGAACTGCGATTGGCTGACGACGAACACGACATGTTAAAATTTAATAAAAACGTAATATTTGAATAATTAATATTTTCCTAAGCTCTTGTCTTAGTTTCTTTTGTTCGTAATCCTTATTGGTATTTTCGTTTTACAAATCTATTTATTTTATTTTTACGAGTAAAAAATCATATTTATACCTACAGTAGTCAATCAATTCGATGCTTTAAAAATTCCATTTGCATCTAATATTGAATTAAAATTGTAAGTGAAATAATCTCAATAAATGTTTATTTACATACATTTAATATGAGCTTTGCTTCATTTCCTATAATGCTTGATCATCATGTTACAATTTATTCATTATATTACTGGAATATTCAAAGTAACCTGACGATTAAAAAATTATTACCATTAAAACTTTTTACATAATTTCAAGATAAAGCAGTATCGAAACACGTAATCAAATCCCCATAAAATTTAGTTTTAGTAATAAGAAGCAACTGTAGTCGTTTTTAATTGCCATTAGAATTTGCTACGATCACACCATGAGATATCGGGCGCCATAAAGGTAATGTCAAAAGATAGGGGTACTTGAAAAAACTATCGACAAAAAATTATAAGGCGAAGTAAGAGTCGAAAGGTCGGAACAAAAAATTATTTACGAATTTGGGTGCAAAATCGCTTGCGGTATGCTGACGTTTAGCATAGCTTTTACTCACAGAAGGAAGTGAATTGCTGAGCAATTCTGCGTTCAACGGGAAACGATCCCACCTATTGTGAATTCTGTAGGTTTGAAATTTATTTGACAGCACCAGTGTCTGTGGAGAATGGAAAATGGCGGAATGGCAGAATACATTACATTATGGGTATAACTCATGGTTTGTTTTTGGCGGGGATCCGACAAACGTTATTGGTATTTAGGGGCATTAAACTATTAGGGGCAATGCCATTTTCTTTTTTATTGTGAAATATGAGACAGAGATTGTTATAAGAATGAGTTGCCGACAGTGTGAATGTTAGTTACGGTGAGAATTAATATTGTTTTAAATATCGTTTACAAGATAAAAAAATTGAGCATCTTTTAAGCAAAGGTTAAAAAAAAGCAAATATAACCATTATATTCAGTACCGTTTTCTTCATTTTTTGTACTATATAAAGAAAGATAATTATTTTAGGCTTGTCCTTTGGAACTCTACATTGCGATTATAGGTGTTTAAATAAATGGGATTGTCGTGTAGTATATAAAAAGCTGCGTTTCTGTTACATGGTAAGTATTGAAAAGCAAATAATTTTTTATAACGTATTATATTAAAATATGTACCGACTACTACATAATACAAATTGCAAGGACAAATTTTCATTAATGTGACGTGTAAAGAAACTCTCATTGGGTTTTCATAATAATTTCTTTTTATCTATTCTTAAGGAAGTACGTACATTAACAACATACATACATATATAGGTATGTTTATACAGACAAAATTATTTATATTTTTCAATACAATTAATACTCGCTGAGATTGTGGATGCTTACAAGCGTGGAACTTAATTTTGACTTATAAACCTTCATTGTAGGTATACAGGTTTACAGTAGTAGTATGAATTTTAAATGTATGTGTTGAAAGGTCAAGTGTACTGCTAAAAAGTGTAATCTGACTTGACAATATTATTAATAGCACTTAATTTCAAAATTGTTATATTATACTCTACACTCACTACAGTCTACATTTTTTCAGAGATATCATACGAATGAATAAGTATTAAATTCCACATTTTTTAATAGTATACAGGTTCAGTATTAAGAGGGCAAGAGATAGGTAGATTTTGCTGAAATTATATTCCTCTAGGCAGAGCTCAACTCGAGGTCATAAACCGTAAACAGCCTATTGAAATGCAACCAGTGACTTCGGAATTTATCGTGTTAAAATAGATAAATAAATAAAAATAGATATAAAAATCGAGTGAAATTAGAATTCTGTACAATATTTGCCAGGTATAGAGTAGTCTCTTACTACTCTATAGCTTTAAGAATATGTAATGCTTAAGCTATTGCACAAAGCCACGGCACGGAGTATGAATAATACCTGAAGCTAAATACCAATTGTTAAGTACCAATTACATCGTCAGTCTTACATGGAATAATATTTTACAAGGAATTGTCACAAGTTTATCTTATTTTGGCATAAACCTAGACTTTTTTTATGGTATGGGGCGATACAAAATGCGTTGCCGGCCTTTAAGGGGGTATGGAGGGGGAAGGGGTGTGGAATTGGGCCTCCGGTACCCTCACTCACGCGATGAAACACGACGCAAGCGACATTTTACGCCGGTTTTCTGTGAGGCCTTGGTATCACTCCGGTCGAGCTGGCTCATTCGTGCAAATGCATGGCTGTCCCGCGGTAGACTGATTTCAAAAATAATAACTGGGTACTGTTTTAAACAATATATCAACTTATTTTTAAACCAGTTAAAAAGACGTGAATTTCAAATCGATATAGATGAGTTTGGGTTATGGTAGTTATTAAATCTCAAAAGGAACGAATTTTTCTTAAGTGAATGATCATTTTTTTTAAATTACATAATAGGCATTTATATCTGAAATAAAGCCTCTGACTATTTAACAAAATGTACGTTTGAAACCTTAATTGTTTTAAATAGTTCAGTGCCTATGAAAGGTTACTTCACATACACCCAACAATCAAAATTAGTTTCGTTCTTTATTTTATGTTTATGTTTGTATGTAGTGTAATTTAATAAATTAAATAAATACTAGGAAAGGTTTGTACTTACATGAGCATTTATTTATAACGTAAAAAAATGTTTTATATGAAATATGGTTTTTGTTAGTCATTATATAAATCACATGAAAAAATTGGTACAATTGCTAATTAAGGTTACACTTCAGCAGCCCGTAGCTACAAAGTTATAATTATTAATTCTTCAAATACCTCAATCTTTGAAGGAGGGTTAGGGTTTTTATAATATTAAAATATCAATTGTTTCATTAACTCTTTATTCTCTTGAATTTTCGAAATTAATATTACAATATTGAATGCGGGCTTCATATACAATCACCCATCTATTTCCTTACTTTAACACGACACAGTCACGTTGATTCGTACGTTCGATTTCACTTGACTAGTTGTTTAAAAATATTACAGTAATTGAGAAAATAATAATTTTTACATACAAATTTTCGGAACAGTTTTAAATAATTTTAATTGTAATGACTTCAATAAAAGTCGGAGAATGTTTATCTCGTAGGAAATTTATATAATATTAAAGTGTAAATAAAAAAAAGTTTTATCGAATTATTTAAAGGAATTTCTGATAACATTTTTATTGTAGTCAAGTAAAATCCATTTAATGCGTACGTTCATTACATAAATACGTAACATAAAACAAAATATAAACAAAAAATATATATTTATATAATGCGCCACATAAAACTTTCACGACTATTTACAATTACTTAATTTTTATGACGATTTAATTACTATTTTTGAAAATATAGATATAGGTACATACATACATAACTACAATTATATTAAGATAAAATTAACAATCATTCAGACATAACCTAACAGAACGGAAGTCTTGTTAAAATATAGATTTTTTTAAAAATAAAAATGGCGTAATGGGTACTTCAACTTAACGATGTTTTTAAAACTATCATAATATAAAGTAATTCTATAGAACTGGAAAACCTCGCTCGAGTCATATGGAAACTATATTTAAGAGTAATACGGTAGGGTACATTATATATTGAAATATATATTCAGGCAGGTATCGCAATAATACCTATAGTCTACGAAACACTAGCGGTATGGCAAGACAACATTACGGATGGAGGTCGTATATAATCTATTTAGCAAATTGCTCATTGTTTCTCGTGAATTATCTGCAGTTCTTTACGAGGCAGAAACAATAAAGGGAACCTGACATAAATCATCGGACGAACATACACACGAATATTATTACTAATACGTTAAAAGTTTTACCTATTGTTAGAAACGAAACTTAATTAGGAATCGCGTAACAGTGAATAATAAAGGCGATATAGTAGACTAAGAGAATGATGATTAATTTGCACAGACCCATACGAGTAACGAAACAATAATCGTTAAAGCAAATGTTCACAACGGGATAAAATGTACATAATTTTATCAAAACATAGAAACAACAATTTTAAAGTTCGTATACACACATTGCGCTATAGTAACCGTTCTCGAAGCTTGTAGTGTGTACGCCCGTCTACTCAATGTTATTGCCGTTTCCTCCAATCATAATAATTACGAACGATACTAAATAGGTAATTAAGCGCTTTTAATCAAATACTTCGCCTGGTTCATTACGCTTATAGTTATTACCAGTGTCTAAGTTATTTATTAACTATGCATTATAACTTATAAAGCCTACATATACGAAATTTACTTAAGTACATTTTGTTCGATTATCATTCTCGATTCATAGTTAAAAGTAAGATGGGATAAAGGATCTATTTTACTTACTAGTGACAACCTTACAGTAATCTTACGCGACGACTATAGCTCATGAAATATGTCCATTAGTTATTGCACATATCTGGCGTTCAGATATCTTCATACAAAATTTAATGTGACGTAGAAATTAAAATTTCGTGTAAATAATTTGTTCGAAAACCGTTCTAAACTTTTTTACGTCACGGACAACGTTCCTAATTTTATTTCCTTTAGTAATTTCCGTTCTATTTTGTTAATTTAAATTAAGTAACAATATCGAATTGACAATCTTTTCGTAAAGAAAAGGAGATCGAGAAACGAATAACGGAATCGTTTCAGTTACTAAATATTGCTTTTACTCACATCGGAAAATATACATTTATGGAAACAATAATTAAGATCCCTACGCTTTACACGAAGTATGAAAAAACGTTCCTGTGAAATCCTTAGATCTAATACGCTTGTGCTAATGATATCCGGATAAATTACACCTACTGATTGATATAACACGAACATTATAGTGGACAGATACCTATTGAGTGATGATTATAAAAATTAAGCGAACATTTCAATTTAATACACATATTTATTTAAATTTTCTTTAATTCTACCCTGACATTAATTTACGTATAATGGTGACTATCAACACTAATTCTTTAGCCCTAATTTAATATTTGTTCTGATTTACGTATAAAGAAAATTGTGCTTTTTGTTCTAAGCGAAATGAGTTTAATGTGTTTTTGTTTCATAGATATTTTAGCTAATTAATTTTTATTATATTTTGGCACAACGTGGACTTGGGAGCAAAGTAAAGTAAACACAAAATCCTGTCTTTAATTTGTAATCTAGTATGTAATAAATAAATAAGTTTTAAAATTGATAAAAAAAGTGATTATTCTCAGAGCATTTGATCGTCTGTTAAATGAAAAGCAGTTTCGTTATGTCAATAGGCAAATTAATGTATTTTACTTTCTTCTCGAAGATAATATTGTTTCTTGTTGCTGTATATCTTAGCAATACTTAGAGTCGAACCTATATTAGCTATGTATAATACACTTACGCTAGTCAACTTTAAAATTACATGTAAAATTTATTTTAGTCACATTATTGTTTATTATATGTATCAATGTTACGTATATAATTTTGAACCTCTGACGACTTGGGATGCATGGACACAATACAGTTTTTTTTACATTATAAGAATTTCAAACATCTGGACAAGATTTAAGTAGAACTATCATCAAAAATACCGAATTATATATTCTTATGAAAACATTGAATACAAAACACAACATTCGTCACGATGAAAACCTACGATCAATTGTACTTCAATACGTATCTTGTTACGATCATACGTCTAACGCTCATATGGGAATAGTTATAATTGTATATTTTCATATAATTGCGATTATAATGACGCAATAAAAATCAAATGTTCAAACCAAACAACAATTTCTGGATATAACTACTCAAATGAATCACAATGTGGACAAATAATAAAAGTAAATCTTTCGAAATCAACTGATAAAATACAACAAATTTTACGATCATAAAAAAATGTGACCCTCAAAACATAACCAGTCCGCTGTTAGCGGACAAATAATAAAATATACATCAAAATGTACATAATATAATATCTATTAATAAAAAAATATAACATAATGGATTAAAGTAAATGGTAGCAATAAATACTATGAGATTCACAGATTTTAAATCTTAACTAACAATACCGAAGTTCACTCGGACTTGTAAATCTTAGAGCGACACTAACGCTTTTGTAAAATTTAGTAAAATATTATTGCAATACATGGTGTGGTTATGGCAACAAAATAAATGCTTAAAGCACTTCACCAGCCTGTCCACCAGCGAACGACACCGAGGCAAGTCCTTCGCACTAAAGGAACATTAATACAATAAAAGTCACGACCGCCTCCACAACGAGGCGACACTCCTACTAAATCAGCCGCAAAACATAAAACTAGTGGATACGAGAGGACTAACGCTGCCCGCAGGTCCGTATGGACGTAACACTTCCATTCATGTATTCACACTATATGATACAGTATCAGTCAGGATTTACTAAGCGGTAGGCAGGCGCCTTACGTCGGCACTTTATTCACTTTGAGGATATCGCTGGAGCCTTTGTCGATGGGCATTTTCATGGGGTCGTGGTGGTGGGTCACGTGGTGGCCGTGGTGTTGGCTCTCTAGCTTGGCCTGCTTCTCCTGCTGCTGCTGTTTCATTCTGTCCTGCTCCTCCCTCTCTCTGCGCGCTTGCTCATTGATTTCTTTGACGGCGCGCAGCTCCTTCTTTAACTTCATACGTCGATTTTGGAACCATATCTTTATTTGTCTCTCTGTGAGGCAGAGTGCGTGTGCAATCTCTATCCTGCGCCTACGCGTTAGATAGTGATTGAAGTGGAATTCCTTTTCTAGTTCTAGCGTTTGGAATCTTGTGTACGTCTGTCGTCCCCGCCGTCGTGGGCAGCCGTTTGGTCCTGAAGAGAAGAGAAAAGAAAATATTAATATTACATTTCAACAATACATATATTTCAACGATACATTGATAAAATTTTATGAGAGTAGGTAAATAAGTTTAACATTAAATCAATTTATTGCAAACATATATCATTGGCCCGCAGCTCGGGCTTCGATTCGCAACGCAAAGGCTTCGAGCAAGCCATTAAATTTCACTTTTATAGCATCTTAGATTTTAATAGCTCATTAATATTTTATTACCGCTGTAAAGTTAATTTTAGAGTTATCCGCTACTGGGACCAACCTCAAAGTAGATCAAATACCGACGTTAATAGATTTACAACCAGGTTAAAATGATGTGACATTAAAAAAACAGTATCTACACACAAACAGTTAAATGTACGAGTGTCGCTATAGAATCTTTTCTCACAGTAGAAAAGTAACGGAAAGGGTTAAGAGCGGTAAATGGACCGAGTATTTACAATGGAATTTCAAAAAAAGGAATCGTTACAAAAAAAGTCCGGACGGCAAGGGTTGCACAACTTTCTAATTCTTTGTAAGGTGGCGCTTTGTGCTGGGACGGTAAAGAGTTTTTCTAAGAAATTGTGAAAGTTTTTAACCCTTTGCCGTCGCAACGATAAAACATTAGAATTGAATTTATCTAACATTTAAACAATTATTCGTATTAACTCAGACAGACTGTGTCTTTAAATAAAATGAATCTAAAATATATGAATATTTATAATTAGATTGTCTATGAAGATTCAGACCTTTTTCTACCAACATGAAGTATTTATTACGTATACAGTTATTTTAATTACTTAGTATTTTCAAGTTATTCAAGAATCTAAAATGGAGCCTTAAGTAAGAGTACGTGTCTAACCAATATGTTTCTCAGTTATAGGTACCTGTGTATCTTGGGTCTACTCTTCGGTTACATGGCGGTCGAGCCGAGCCCAGACAGGTTTTGAGTCAGCCAATAAATAAGGCAAGATAAATAGCCTACCCTACGTGTATAATTGATAGCGGCCAGCCAATGGAATGTACGTTCTGAATTATGTAAGTAGCTCTTATGACGCAAAGAATAAGGACTAATTTGCAGTAAATACAAAATTGATATAAATATTCCTCAACGCTATCTTACGAGTGATATTTACAAAATTGTACTTCATTACTTATTATCTGAATAATAACGATGGATTAATTGCGTTGTTAATTAATATTAACAGTATAAAGAAAATCTGCTAGAAATCTGATACAATAAAATTACTTGAGCGGTCGAAATAAGCCACGTAGGTATTTATAATTATTTCCTAAACACACAAAAGGTAGTAGTAATAAAAATGAAAAATAGATGGCATAATTAGCTGAAGCAGATTAGATTTAAATTTATTTAAAAAGACGGTGTTAACTTTATACGTTTTAATTAAAGAACAAAGGAAGCCTTTAAAAAAACAACACTTGATAAGTAATTAACGTTGCTTACCAAGTTACGAAGTGATGCAATTTATTTTTAAATGTTTAAGAGCTATAAACGTTTACTGAAGAAAAACCTGCAGGTAATTCATGTGACCGAAATGTTGTATTCCAGATACCGTATTTTATATGAACAATAAATTACTTTAATTACATTTTTACTACCGCAATAATATTTACGAGCCATACTTATTAAAATTAAGCAAAAAGTTTAACATATCATAAAATTAATATGAAGAATGGATTGTAATAATACAATTGCGGTCATCTGTAATGTGTCAAGAGCGATGAGCAAGAATGAGACAGCGATAGTTATTCTAATTTTAAAAAGCAAAGATGGAACCCAAACTAACAATACACACATCTCGATTATCCTATCACAGTGAAAGGTCATAAAAGATGTCGTTGCTCTTTGAAACAGATCTTTCTTGTTTACACCGCAGGGTCTAAATCTCTGTGCAGGGGGGGTGAGATGATCCGCGTTTTGTCGGTGCTTGTAATATGTTAGCGCAGGCAGGTTGGCCACCCTTCGTTCGGTCGCCATGACAACGGTCGAAGGCACCTCCCGTCAGCTGGGTCCCATTATTCTCTTTGCATTGTAGTCGCGGGGTGCAGAGTCGGCCATGTATGCCGTACCTGTTCTTTTTTTACGTACGTCGCGCGTTTCCCATGCCTCGATACAGATCACCTACACAGGATGCAGACTAAGCTCATTTGCATTTGTTTTCCCAATTTCCTCTGTCCAATCAGTGTTGAGCGAGTATTGTTTTACTTTTTTTCCTTACAAGATACTAGTCAGATAAAACGCACCAATCCAATTATTTATTTCTAATCTTGGAATTTAAAAGAAATAAGTTAAAAGGAGGACGCCGAATACAATATATCTCGGGGAGGAGCGGCGGCATTAATTAGAGACGTATATCGTGCGCCGACACCGGACGACTATAAACATACGGCGACAAGACCTCGCTCTTACCTCGCTTTTTTCTCCGAAATAAATCTCAGACGCTTATTTATTATTTTATTTAACTTTGTATAAACCTGCTCACCTTTTATACGGAACCCGTTCTACATAGCGTTTGATAAATGTCCCGTCGGAGTGGAATATTAAGGGTCGTTCGTGAATTATGTCGCTGGCCTGCTAAGAGGGTTATTTATAGAACGAACTCGGGTCAGCTCCTGCAGAACCGTTTCTAGATATTCGAAGACATGGAATTATGTGACTGGTTTGAAACGATGAATAATTGTTATTAATGATTAATATAGTAAATCCTTGGAAGCTTTACTATAATTCACAGTATTTTGTTTTCAATTAATATCAACGCGCGACGATGGTAACAGTAATTTTTCCTTCTTATATCAATACAGTAAACCCATGTAGGTAATTAAATTTAGCCATATACAGGCAATCTACGAATATGCTCTACATCTTCCTGAAATATCGTATATAGTATAGGCGTGAGCATAGGTGTGGTAAATTCAATTAAATTAATCAGTAATGTGTAGCTATCGATTGTATTCAAATAACCAAATTACGCACTGAGTAAATATTTATTGAAGGTTAATTGTGTGACAGTTCACACATAATTAAGTGGATATCTACATAAATAGCCAGACAATGATAACGTTATTAATATCGAGTTTATTGGGTCGTTTGAAAGCTTATGATAATTATCGGAAATTGTATTCCATAAGTACCAATACTTTATAATCGAATAATTTCGGTTAATTAAATTTATTGAGATAGTAAGGCGAATTACAGACCAGCATTATTTTAAAGATTAGGTAGAAACCTGACAATTAATTATAATGAAATGGCGTTTAAACAATGATTATATGCAACGTTTATTGATAAGTTAGTATTAATTTAAACGACATTTAAGGCTCTTCATTATTAAGAGCTTTGTACTGCGTGTCAGCGACATTTAATAGCATCGTAACTCGACAATCGCCTTTATTACTCCCAGCGCCATCTTAAAATAGTTGCGTTCGAATATTGAAATTTGCGAAATCTGTGAAATAATTATGGATATTAAAATTTTTAATTGATTTTAATTTTAAAATAATATTACCACAATAATAAACCAAATTTTACAAAAGCTTTCGTTCACGGCTTCGCACGCGTAGATAAAAGTTATTCTAAATGTTATTCTTATAAACTACATTATAATGTGTAAAAAATCTAATCAGCAATTTTCCATGAAAGTAACTAGGTATATGGACCGATCCGATCTATTAATAAAGTAAGACGTAGATATAAACTTTGAGTAACTTTCAATACATAGGTATATGTCGAATGTAGGTTTGAACTTTTAAAAAAAAGACTACACGTATAAAAATTTTAGAAACAAAATATTCTAATATTTTACTCGTATTTTCAAACAATTAGCCTAAAATTCAAATTATCTCGTAATTATAAATACTTGTAATGCGTGTATCTAGACATAATGAGCCATTAATTCATTAAAATGAACTAAAATTACCGTTTGGTAAAAAATAATGAATTCACTTCACATGGGAGGTCGAAAAAGAAATCATCATATTACCCACGAGTTTTGAATTGTTTCGGTTGGTAAGCTCAATATTAACGTTGAACACGTTTAACTTAATGGTTTGGTATTCGAAATAACTAATTTTTCTGTTTTATTGACTATTATTCCAACGTTAATGTGTATACCACATCATAAAAGATCATAAAAATTTTTCACGTTTGTACCGGAATTGCGAGAAGGAATTAAATAATAAAATCTTGATTAAGAACAATTCATTCAAGTGAGAATTGTGATATTTTTAATTTTAGTCTGAATTTACCTTCCCTAATATGTATTATAACATACAAGTAAGCAATTTTCTTGGGCCGGAAAAGTATCTTGTTTGTAGATCTGATTTACTTGACTGCAGAACAAATATCCCGAGCTCGTACAAGACGGAAAGACCTATTTTTGCTCGTTGTGTGAGCCAGTTAAATCATCACAATGTTGTTCTGTACTACAGTGGTTAAAGGACATTGCCTTGAATATAGGGCTGTCAAAAGACAAGTTTTATATTAGCATCAATTTTAATTTAAATAAAGTATATTATAAACACTTTCACGACATTAGGAAACTCTCTAAAATTTATTTTAAGAAATACGAGCCTCGTCCCCATTAGACTGATATACCTACGACGCGATTTTAAAATTTATCTCAAACAAAAAATACCTCATCGTTGTACTTAAAAGTAACGTTATTTATTACTATGTGAAAAACATATTGTAACAGAATATAAAATATTTTAGGATAATTGTCGTAATGATAAAAAATACTTTCGACTTTACTGAAAAAAAATTAAAGTTATTTTTTTTTCTTAGTATTGTGTACCTTTGGTATAGAACGTTTTCCACGCTCAGGTTTGTAGGCACGGAGTTGGGACAAATGCACCAACGAACTAACAACTAACAACTGCAGACAACCTGATTTAGTGCACGACGACGGGTCAATGCCTTAGGCATTTAAATGCCTATGTGGACTTACAATATTGCGTTCACTTGAACCATTTTCCTTTCAAAATAGTTTCTTGTATTTCTATGTGCGAAATGTGAAAGTAGATACATATATATCTAAGTTCCATTAATATTGATTTATCTAAGCTCGTTAAAAAGATAGTGTTGATTGAAAACAAAATTAAATTTTAGGACATGTAGATACAGTTTTGGTATCTGTTTTTTCAGTAAGAGTATCTATAGTCATTTGGCTAAAGGCTGAAGATAAAAGTAAAAGTGTAAAAAAGATTATCTGATAATAAGACATAAAAAGTGTTTTATTTTAATTATTTTACATTAAACTTGAATTAATACTGTAAATGTAGACCAATAAATTCAAGTCTCCTAATTGCACAAACGCAACAAAATAATGTATAAATTTTACTGCAATAAATAAAATGTATTTGATTATATACTTGTCACCGCCATTTCGAATACTGATGAATGAAATATTTCTACAGCAAGAGTGAAAACGCCAGAACCGAAAAATGTCAAAGAATTTAGGTCACATTTTAAAATAAAAGCTTCGCCTTCGTGTCCATTAAGTTCTCTTAAAATGTCTCTGCGAGAACAATCTCTTGGATTTTCTTATTCTAATATGCATTAGTTGCAAGCAGACGATTTATGAAGGCAAGTTAAGCAATCAAGTAAGGTTTATCTCCTAATACATTCCCATTCAGCGAGATAAACTAAGAAATACAGCTTCTTATATAGTTAGCTTCAAAATAGAGACGTTTCCCGAGTTACTGTTAAAATAAAACGATTTATAACAGAAACGGAGCGTGTTTATTTTTAAATGTGAAAAGACTTGCGTATTTTCTATATTAGATTTTTGTACAGAGTTCAATTTTACAGCGAATATTGCAGTATTGTTAAGAGACATGAACAAAGTAAATCTTTGCTTAGTCATTCTTTGATTTTTAACTTATTTTATGGTTATGTTAGTCTAAATTTTTATGAACGAACATGTATGAACGAACGAATAGTAATTTAGTCAATGTTCTCTAAAAGTGAATCAACAATTTCGGTACTTCGTTGGAACTACAATAAAATATTACTATGTAATCAATTATATTTCGCACATTGATAATATTTGTTTATATCAAAAACTTTGATTGAAGTATACAAAAGAATACATAATTTATTGACTAACGAATAAAAAGATTGGGCACGCTTAATATTTTTCAAAAACTTTAGAAAATAATACCGGGTTTATGGATATCTGTTTGTGCAAGTATAACATGACTACTAAATTAAAATATTAGCACTAGATCAAAGTATAAAAAATTTATTGACGACTAAAAACACTACATCAGTTTCTATGGAGTAATTCACAACAAATCAAAGAGCTTCACAATCCTTCAATACAGACAAAATAATACCTTGTTAATAAAAGATAAGTATAAAGTAACTTTATTACGTAATAACTATTATAAATTACCGATAAGAGAAGTTATTGCCATAATCAATGGCTCAATTATACGTACATAACACACGTCTATCCGAAGACAGTGGCCATTGAATCGCAGATTGCACATATATCGTGGCTATAAAACTCTTTTTATTATAGCTAACAATATAATCATTATACACAGAGAGCGTTATGAGAACTATTATTGAAATTGATGACTATATCCGAGATAAAAAGGTCGTGTGGTATCGCGAATGACACATAATATTCGATTTAATTAGTTTGAATGTTTCCATTATAGTACACTTGCTCGTAACTACCTATAATGGACTTTAATTTGATAAGACAGGTTAAGCTGATATGCAGTTGTAATTATCAATAATGTTTAAAATTAAATATTCTTGTACGCTTTTAGAACTCGAAAACATTTATTGTTTACAATGTTACATTGTATTATTGTAATCATAAACTAAACTATTTTCTGAATTTGTGATAGAGGTTGAATTAAGTACCTATTAATTAATTAATTTAGTTAACGTAGGTTTTACGAATAAGATATTCACATGGAGAACTATTTACATATACATTTTATGTATTTGGCGTTTTATAATTAAATGGTCGTTGTTAGTTTTTAATTAACAATATTTTACATAGTTTATATCTGTTTTCGTAAGCGGTGCGAGTATGCAAGGTGCATTTCTACGTATGCTAAATTATGCACGGCTGTCATTGTGTTTGCCTATTAATGAAAATTTCTGCGTTTTATATGTCTTTATAGTTGGTAATTAAGTGGTTATAGCTTTACATGCAAAAAGTACTAATATTTAAATTTAAATTCTTTGATAAACAGCAATAAAGTTTATTAGAAGTTAGCGGATATTCGAAATAAATTATCAATTTAATGTCCATTTGGCATCCATGGCTGTGTAATGTGAGAAAAATATCACCTGCATGTTAGATTTACGAGATAGACATTAGATTACATCTTCCCTACTTTGTGTTACAAAGGAAATAAATAAAAGCCCTATACCTAAACAATATTGAAATCTAAGATTAATATAAGACAAACAAACAATATACCAACCTAATTGAAAGCGTTTACTTTAAAAATAGATGTCTCAGTATTTAGTTTTATATTCGTTGTATGTCAAAACAATTATAAAACTGGCAAATTTTAACACAGAACTATATTTCATAAATGAAAATTCTTAAAATCCAGATACCGTGAAACACATAACTATCGATAACTCTACACTAGTTTAATAACGATTTAATATTAAAATAACACTTCATAAATATTAAACAGCAAAATACCTAGCGATATTGCGGAACGTGATGAAATTAAAAATGAGTAATAACGGCGGTGACTGTTAAAGTTTCACATACGTTTACAAGTAAATTTGAGAAGGAAAATGCACCGCAGGCACGTATGCAGATATCTCTCAAGAGGCGTCGTAGATCATTGTCGTGCCGTAAAAGATCTCAGTAGCCGGCCGAACCGGTTCTGCATCTCGAATCGCACCATAACCCGCTCAAAATGGCCATACAAACGCACATACACAAATATTAATGTGAATGAAAGGACCCGCTCTTTTAAGTTATTTTTCTAAAGTCATCCGAGATGCTATTAATGTTCTGTTGGTTTTGTTGTTGATCTGACTTATGTGGTATCTTTCTTTTGTTAATTTTTGGTATATAGATCAGCGCGTATACAAATGGATTAAAGCTGCTCAGAGATGCGATTGAGAACGATAAATCTAAGCAGGTATCATAATTAAAAATATTAATTAATTAAATTAATATATTGTGTTATCATTTTGTGTATTAATTTTTTACTTAATTAAATTAATATATAAATGCAAACATATAGTAAATTCTTTGAAGTAATAGAACGTCTCTTCAATGACTGAAAATATAATTAACAAAAAATTGTTAAGGTCAGTTGGCATAGCCAAATTGTATTTTAAAAACTACGAGCCACAAAAAATCACTTTACTTTAACGGCCATAGAGACGATATTTGCGCGTCAGAATTGTATACGTAGGTACCAGAAAAAAATTCTCTTTCAACCTTAATCCTGAAACAAACGGTTTTGCAAAAATAAAACAAGTGCAGCGACTGGTGGCGAATCCCGAGCGAGTAATTAACATTTTCTGTCTGATGTTTTAATGAAGACAAAGCTTGATGCAATAACAATTAATTTAATTTTTTTTCTGGATAAACCTTATTAATCGTAACAGCTTTGTACGCTGATGTTTACATATTACATTGCATACATGCTCAGTTATTAATACCGATCGACCAGCCTCTTAGATATCTTAGATACACGATTCGTTGAAACAACAATCCGAATTTGTTCTATGAATCTGTGTACATCAGACGTCCGGAAACAATTGGCTTATGCTGCTTTAATTTTTCGTCGTCAATATTTACACAAACCCACCACGTGTTAATACTATAACAGGATGTTTAAAAGTTCAAATTGCCTCGCTAAGTACGTAATTCATTTCCTATTAGATATTATTTGTGAGTGTTCTCGTTTGGAGATAAGCCGACCGCTCGGGCACCTACGAACATACGAACGGCTTAGAGAGAACATTATTTTGATAATATATTAATGTGAAGCGGTCGTACGTTCTCTTGACAAGGAGAGAGGGACGTTTTATTTTTGAAAATGACTCCATCACTCACCGATAACGCGCTTCGAGCATCACAAAAAAAGACTGTTACGCTCAGTATTACGTGTCACATACCATTTCTAAATAACTAAATATCATTCGGACGACATTGATGGATATTTTACAGGGTTTATTGTATGTTACGTGCTCTTGAATGACGGAAGGTTGTTTTTTATTATTAAATTGAATTATCGAATGAATAAAAAAATAAAGCACCATTTTTATAAATTATTACGTACCGAAGACTTTTTCCTCATTTCACGTATATTAAATCAAAGTAATGACGTAATTTTAAATACGAAATTATATGAAAAATAAACTTTGATAGCGCAACTAATATCAATTAAAAGTTATTACTCATAACTTGATATGAAACTTTTATTGCTAACGGTAACATGACCTATCCTAATATTATCAATTAACCTAAAAACACGAACGTAACAAAAAGTGAGCTAATCTAAATGACACTCTACCGTGACTCGTAAATGTGTTAAGGTAATTCGATAATACTTTATAATTTAAATTATAGATTGAAATCTGTCATCGTTTTATATTTTGTAGTTTCCTTTTACGATCACATTTGATTTAAAATTATTTTTACTAAAAATCATGCGAATGAACCATTCAAGTGTTCTCTAATATTTAATGGACGTTAATAATTTTTGTTTAAGTTTCGTACTATCTAAAAAGATACGCAATACGAAATGAAATTGACGTACTATCACAAAAACGGCTAATCGTCTGCAATAAAACAATTCTGCAATTACAATAGCTATAACCGTAAAACGTTAATTTCGATCTCAAAGAAGACCGGCGAGGCGTGTTTGTTGGCATACATCAGTCGTACATACGAGAGCTTTGGAAACACTGCGCTATCTTAACCACCATTGAGGCGGTCGGGTTACGCGATGTTTTGAAAGCGCACACAGCGGTTACGATTACGTTTCCAACGAAGTGTCGACTTCGGGTTACGTTTTATACCGTCATATGAATATCGCGCTCGGATGTTTGGTCCGAAACGCTCGTTCATTAGCATTTTATGACTGATACAACCGATAAAAGTGGAGTAAGACGCATTCAACGGGTCATATGATTTGATAGACGCACCGGCCCGCTGGCACAGACTACAGGAAGTCGGCGTTCCGTTATTGGGCAATAATCATTCAAATCAACGCATTCTGATTCACTGAATGGGTATTATTGTACGTTTCAGATGTTCCGATTGTCGATTCTGTTTGTTTTACGTGTTCGAGAGGTAATAACTGCCTACGGTATTGGGTATAATTCAGACTATATGACTCATAAGTCGCTTTCGGAGACTCCTTGCACTTTACACCTGAGATATTTATCGCTTTTGTTGGGGTATCGTAATATCACTGGGGTATGGCCTTAAGAAACGATTTACGATTTCTGACGCCAAAAACGCTGTGATAAACGAGTTAAACGTATGACGAAATAAACTTAAATTCGAAGTTAAATTCGACTTCGTAAGAAGTTTCAACGGCGTTAATAATTCCTTTGAGTTAGTATTAATAAATACATCGAGCGATCGCATTTGTCTAAATGTTCTCATAATTGTTTCAGTTGCTTATTTATCAACCTCAAGGAATCGATTTAAATAAATGGCGTTTCAAAATAAATCCCCAAGATAAAATGTTAAATAACAGGCTTAACAAGGGGCCATGGTACTTAAGAAGGCGATAATTGATTAGACTGACATTGACATCAGCACGCGCGTCCTTTACTCGTTATCGTATTGAAAGAAACATACGCTCGCTGACTGAATTCCATCAGCATATAAAACAAACTAAGTTCATACGCTTTAGAACCGAAATAAAAACAGGTGAGTCCAAGCCGTGTCCCATCTGCCGCAGCTATCGATTGTCCACGCTTCGATGTACTACGGTTTCTCCACATAGAGTCAAGCAGATGGGGGGCGCGAAAGATCGTAAACTTTTTTTGGAGCGACTCTCGACAAAACGCGAATCATAAAAGTAATTGGAGCCCATTCATATTAATAGACATTTACGATGTCTCCTTCATAAAACTGAGATTGTCATCGCTTACGCAATGTCAGTTTATAAGCAATCGAATAGGAACTAATTCGTTTTGCGCTTGTCAAATGGATTTAGTGCTTATAAATCATAAAGTAAGTCGGATATGTTTATAGCTAAACATTAATAAAACTAATCCTCTGCCCCAACACATTGGAATTTATTTTTCAACTGATTTCATAACTATTTCATATTTATATCGATGTAAATAAGGTATAAATCTGTCATAAAATTGGCACATCTGTGCAGGACGGGATTTGTGTCGCGTTGGGGACGAATCTTGCTATACATTATGTTATGACATATCTATATCTACATACGTTTCCCCGATCGCAGATAAATAGAGAGGACATTAGGCTACAGCTGTCGCTCGGGCCGCACCTCCTCAGGGACTGTCGCAATTTTCCTACCCTTAGCTTGATTCGAATCCCGAAAGGTTTTCCCCGAGATATTTATTATTATATCTTTATTAACGTTCTCGTTTCGTCTCGACTCGTTTATTGTGAATAAGATTTTACTTCAAACTCGTTTGGAATGATAGTTTTTATGAGAATCTCCGCGTAAGAGATATCGTACAGATGTAGAGTTCACCTGCTTGACTGAATTACATACGTGCATTCCATGTTACATTAGATTTGAGGAACAATCAGTGCAGAAAGATCTATTTGATCTATTTTGAAATCATTTTACTTTTTAAATATTTGGCATTTATTCATCCATTTTTATATTATTGTTAAATTCTTTTTAAGTATATAAATAAATATTGCGCTATTTACATTGTAAGCTTATTTTGTAATTTCACATTTCACAATTCTAGAATTATTATCATTATCTTAGTAAACTAATACATATATACATTGTACTTATATACCTATAACGCTTATTAATTATTTATCTTGAATAATGACGGCTCATGTATAATTCTTGGCATCTAGAATAAATTACTTGAACGTGGGCGTCCGTATAATAAGATAATGTAATTAAGCATCGGTGTCCATACTTTATGCCAACCCTCTCGTTGTATATCAGCAATATTTTAGCTCAGAATGTAATATCGTAACGTAATTTAAAACAAATTGGCCTCCCCTACAGACTGGCAAATTTGAATACCGCAATGCTCGCGCCCCATTCCGAAGGTACCTGATACGTTTTTAAAAACAAAGGGAGGAACGCCGTTATATTTTATAATATACCCCTCTTCCTCTCAGCGTCCCAAATGTTACGTGTAACAGACTCCCTAATGTAAAATAGCATCTATGTCGGAGTTTTGTTCGAAAATTGTTGCCTTTATCGTTGAAAAAATTTGCTAAATTTATATTTCATTTACAGGAGGCTTTCGAAGAGAACAATGAAATAAGAATGGTTAATTTTCGCGTCAGAGATAAGAACAATTAATCTTTTTGTTTAGAATTTATACTCCCGTTATTTGCCCGTATATTCCCGCATCATTAATTATATTTAAAGTTTTCGCTTATAATTAACAGTAAAAAATTATATTTTACATATTATATTACAAAATTTCGAACATCTGTAATACCGCGACTTAAAAGACAGCTGCATATAATTGCATTAACCCTTGCACTGACCAAAAATGGCGTCCAAAACGTTTAACTGTGAACAAGGCGGGGCAAGGGTATAATAGGGTTGCTAACATGCAAATTTAATACACCACTGGCAACACTGGCCCCCAACTGCGCTCGTTAGTTGTCCTATTGTGCGCTTATTAATTCAACGACGTTATTTATAGATTATGTGTCGGTCCGCATAAATTCCCTTGATTGGAAGTTAATGCGGGCTCAGACGGCTCAATGTGGATGCAGTTAATGCGTTGATTGGTTCAGCGCAATTAAAAATATTGGTTCCGTTGACCGATCGGTCGTTAATATCAATTTTGTTTTCACATATTCTAAATTCTGTGCTTATAATAACACTCGGAGCAATCGCGCTTGAATTTTCATTAAATGTACAATAAGATCTTTATTTAAATTTGTTTAGCTCTTATGTTACTAAGTTTAGTCAGTAAATATTAAATTTAGTCTTGCACTTGACGCGTGAGCAGTTGAATCCTCCTCAAGAGACGCCGCTATGCTCATACTACATAATTGTCCGTTTAGAGGGTTTTAATTACAAGAGCTCTATTCCAAGGGTGTTATGTGCCCTTAAGTGTGAAACGACGAAGGCATGTGCCCTAATGTGCTTGTAAACTACGTAACGGCTAAATTATGTCTCATAGAACTCCACGTAAATTATTAGAGGCTATTTTATACGCTCGGGTTTATAGACAATATAAGCTGAACTTAAACGTTTAATTTATAAAATGCCGTTGAAAATTGGAATATTTTATGAATTTAATAATATAGATGTACAATTACGTGAGTCTTATAATTCAAGAATGCGTTTTATGCTCCCTCACCCTCATTACAAGTCCAGCGATTAAATCGCGCATCTCACGCATTCAAGTCTCGTCTTCGCTGAGCGGGCGCCATTTGCTACGGCGCAGTTATAATTAAAAATTAATCCAGCTTTGAGCTATCCATTACTATATTTCATGGTTAATTACTAAACGACGGATCAAAATATTTATTTGTATATTCATATATTTTCAAAACATTTATGAGCAAATATATAAGTTGTACAACTAACTGTATACGAAGAAGCTAGTTTATATGCTCGTAGCTTAAAATTAAAGAGAAAAATTAATTAAGATGATTGGTAGTTAAATTTTTAAAACCTTTATTTTAGAATGAATTCATATAAAACAGCTATATCCATAAAGTTACAAGGTAAATTGGTAGCTCGCAGTTATGTTAATGTTGAACCCCCTATATAACACGGCAAAAAGATACGATTGCAAATTTGCGGCCAGAAATTTATGATAGCTGTGTACCTATAGAATATCCCAAGGGGCGTGGGGTGGAATAGGCCTATCGGCATTTGGAAGAGCTGGCTACGCTCGTTCTCGGCCAAAATGACCCTAAACATTTTATTTGGTAGCATCGCTATTCCCGTAACGCGGCGCGGACTAATCTTAAGCCGCAATTTAAAGGGTGTTCACGACTGTTTTATAATATAAATATTGTGAGTAGCAACACATTTGAATGTTTTCGTAGGAGTAAATTAAATCCAGAAATATTTAGCTTTAGCGATGAAATATTTACATAAAACAACAATTATTACTTTACGTATTTACTCGTAAGTAGTAGGTATTCTATAGAATGGAGGTTAATGTACATATCGCTTAAAAAAAATTAAAAATAGGCGATCTTGACTAAATTAATGGAACTAAACCTATTGGTGCCTCACAAGTAGGCAGGCGTTTTAATAGAACTGGTTCTCTAATTGAATTAACCAACTTACTAGATCTACGAATTCCACTCTATGAATCATTGATATAAATCTTCTCCTTTCTTGTCGTTACTGAGCACCATACAGTGGGAAAGAGAGGGATAGACGATTGAAAGTTACGTTTTATAAAATGAGGAGTATATCCTCTGCCCAACTTATGTTTACGTAATCAATATGAACGGCTAAATTTACGTCGGTGTTTACTTTCAGTAATTCAGTCTAAGTGCTCTTTTAATCTCGTGTACAATTTATTATTACTTCGCAACGAATATTTACGATTTTAATCAATTATGAACATTACTTTTAATAGTAATGTGTAATATTTTTCATACTAAACAATGTAAATTTTAGTAGCGCTGGAATCGCTTGCATGCTAAGAACTTTTATCGATAAGTAAATGTGTTCTTGCTGCCAAAGATTTTACAATTGTATTCGTTGTATTACAGCAATATTATTTTTCAATATTTTAATAAAATGCAAATTAAGTAATTGTTTGTAAATGTTTACTGAAACGATAGAAACATATTGTCGTACGTTCATCGTAGTAATAGATAAATACCTATCAGTATTCCCACACCGATATCACCCGAATGTAAATATGACACCCCATAAACTGAATGTTTTATAGGCTGCCACTACCATTCCAATTTATCCTGGTCATTTTTTACTTCGAGGGTGTTCGATTCTTTAGGGGAGAATTTATCGTTTTTATTACGTCTTTCGGTGTTAATATCACCTTTGTACCAGTTGGTCAAGTCCAAACATTTATACTTGCACCAATTTTTTATTATTATTGAGCAATTGATTAGTTCGTATAAATCAATAATGGTCACATGATTGGTTACGGATATACGATTCGCGTAGCTAAGGCATGTGGTCAGAAGCGGATTTCAGGTGAATCATAATTAACTTTCGTAAATTAACCTACATCATAAAATTTATCTCCTCTAGATGACGTTTTAATGGCTGTTAATTGGGTGAGTAAAAATATTTATGCCAACTTTTATTTATTCGAGCCATTGTTTCATATTTCATTTCGATATTTAAATGTCGAACGGGATAAAATCGATCCGTTTTAATTAATTAAATACCGAAAACTTGTCCAACACAGGCCAAGCTTGTTTCGATTTACGATCCAATAAAAGTACAATATTGTACAGGTACTCAGTTAAAGTAAGCATCAATTCGCGCGAGTAGGATATAAATTGTATCGAATTTGCAATTGATCAAGCGTTCGGATCGGTATCGGCGAGCCTTCCCGCATTGTAATCCGTTGTTTAGGACGCGATATCAGGCGAACTAACAAAATATTCTGATCTCGTACCGATGTAACGCCCTTCGCAGCGCCGGCCCCTTCTATTTATACCACTGTTATTGGCACTACTTCAATGTCAGGCGCACCCTGTCCTTGTCCCCCGGTACCGACCCCTAGTCCCGGGAACCCCTCGGATCCTTCGAACATACATTACGCTACACCGCTCGAATGCTAAGGGCTGAGACCTGTCTTTATAAAATTATATCAATTGCATAGATTTTATTATACGATTACAATTTCAGATTTGACACTTCCTTTGTTATCTGTCCTTAGCGAGCGATTCGATTTGATTATATTTTTATTGCGATATCGAGCGGCAAAAGTAGCCGACTTAAAATATGAACGTTGCTGAAAGCTTGCACATGCGGATAATCAAGTGTGTACACTATGTAAATATTATTATGACATTTATCTCTGCTGCCCAGTCGTTGCTTTACTAAGAAGTATGCTAATATGTTGCAAATAAAAATGCTAGCTTTACTGTAGCGGTTTTAATTAGTCGAAGGTATTCCAGTTTAAAACGTTTCGAGAAATTAATATTAATGTATAAATATAGGAAATTCCGATTTCGTTTGTGTTTAAATTTTATTTCATTCTTTTTTGGTCTATATTTATTATTCATTTCATAAAATTATCTACTGCTTACGATAGTCCTTGTTTACGTGTTTAACAAAAACGCTCTTATGACTCAATTGTTCATGTTTTTATATATACAAAGTTGCTGTATAGATAAAGCCATTAAACGAGTTATATATCGAATTGTTTGTTCATATTTTTATGCAAGGCACGTCGCAAGGAGTTCAGTCGGTTTCCACAAAAGGAGAGCGCGTCAAACACTCGTAATTAAACTTCTCTTCAGTAAAGTTGTATTTTAATTACACATTTGCAGCGATTAAGTACTTTAACATTATTTTAATTGACTGGTACACCGAGTGATTCAACTTTTTATCCATTTAATAAAAGATAAATAAACAAATATACCTATATGACATTAATGAAAGAAAGTACTATAAATTATACCTAAAGTACATATGTAATTCCAAAACGAACCTAATCATACAGTCATACAAAGTAATTTATATTCTAATCATAAAGATTGGTACAAAAGGAAAATAATGATGTTAATAAAGATTAATAAGACAACCTTTAATAACGAACAAAGGAACGGTCTTTAGGTATTTTCATTCCGCAAATGTGTCGCACGGAGGTGAAAATGTCCCCCGTCCTGTTGTATCTGGAGATCCTATCACAGATTTACTCGCCGGCTCACGATTGTATCTACAAGATTAATGCGCCGCTACAAGCCCGGCCTACGAAACCTGTAACATTATTCCCTTCCTTTATCTCGAAATTTATTTACATTTTTACCTCGACTTATTTATAGCATTACGTTTGATGCGGCTCTCATATCTAAATTATAAACAACGCCGGTATTACATTATTAACGATAATGTTATGTATAAAATAAAAATTAATGTTATTTAAACGTATCAAGATCGCTCTTAAATGGAACTAATTTTACGTATTTCAACGGTTAGGTAAACTATCTTTATTGCGATACTAAGTAAAATGTAAAGGGCATAAACGAGTATAAATATCGTAGCGTTCAACAATTTCTTTATAGGCAACAATGCGAGAAGAGGTTGTAAATCATCTTCGGGCGTGTCGCTCCGCTTCCTTGTACGTGTGTAAGTGCTCAACTTCGACCAGCGGGCAGCCAATTTGTTTTTATTGAGACTACCCTCCACTTATGCAAACTGGTAGGAAACGCTGAGAACCGAGCGTGCCGTAAACAAACTCACAAGACCAGTCATCGTTGACCTTCGAAAGGGAAAACGCTTTCATCGTTCGTGATGTAAGACATGAGAACTGAGCCGTGCCAGGTGGATCCGACTTAAGTGGCGTACATTACCAGGTCTACCTTTAATCTTGGAGCGTATGTTTTCACAAGCGTCTGCGCGCGGCGCCGAGGCCGCGGTCAGACGTGTGTAAACAATACACAACGTTAATGGAGATATAAATTGTAGGCATTACATTTAATTCCTTTGAGAGCAATCGACACCTATTCATTATGAAATCGCTATCGAGCTCGGCAGGCGTGTGAAGTTCATAATGTGTGGACTTTCGGGTTTCGCCATATTTACGCAACGAGAAACAAACGCCACATCACCCCAAGCTTACTCGCTAGGATCCTAAGCTAACAGCTACTGTTATAATACATTGTATAAACACATAAACTCCGTTGTTTATATGTCCATGGTTGATACGTTTTAACAAATGTACCGTTAAATTTCATATAATAAACAGTCTCGAACGTGACATTAGCATCAGCAGAGGCATTTCGCCTCATAGCAGACGAATAAAATAAATTTGAATTGGCGTAGTCGGAGACGACATAGTAGTATCAAATTAGCATAACGTATTTTGGCATGGAGAGAATTAACTTCATCATACTATGTTGATGGTATTAAGCAAAACCTTTTATAATTTCTATGATACAAATGCAGAACAGTGTATGTATCGTATATTATTTACTAAAGAAAAAGCGTACGTATAAAATATAAACTACATTAATGGTTCGTTGCATACATAGCTGTAGATGCGAATAGAAATACATTTTCTATTTCGTCGTTGGTATATTATTATAATTTATATGCTGTATTATTAAGTATTAATATAATATTCAAGCTAGCACAAGATATCAGATAACAAGAATTTAGAAATTAACAAACAATGACAAGATGTCGATATTTATTTAAATATAATACCTACGCAAAATATAAGAGTATCAAGTTAAACGAATGTATCGTAAGAAAGTTTTACCATTCAAATCACACATGTACATGGAAAATTTGAGATAATCTCTTTAAATAAATCTTACACCTAGTAGCTGTTATTGTTACCGAGAACCAAGTGACTTATATCACAAACAAAAGAATCATGTAAATTCTGTACACGGGGAGAGGCGACGTTGGACATATTAATACAATTTCCAATTACCTACCGTTCGTTAGAAAATATGTATAAGAAAACAAATGACGGGATTTACTAAACAATATGCAAGTGAAACGTCGAGTGGATTAAATTATTGATGTATTCATAGTAGGAGACGAGTGCATCGTGAAGAATACAGCTGACATACTTGAAAAGTTGTATCTACTCCTACAGTTATAATATTTATGAAAGACTGTATTTACTAAGTATACTTTTAATAAAACTAATAAGCTTATGTTTTTTTACAATATCAATTAAGAGAAGTTTTTCGTTTTTTTACGAAAGTGCTCTATAGATTTAACATGTAGTAGAGTAGGCAGTATTTCATTTATTTTTTTCATTCAGTATTTTCTGATAAAGAAATGTGAGGATTTTTTCAATTGAATTATAGCAAGATTTGAAGTGTTTCATTTGAACTGTAAGTGGGTACTTGAGTTACCTAAAATATTGTTGTTCATTTAAGTTTTTTTATTATTATTTAATTTTTTATTATTAGTTCGAGGAAACTAAAATAATAATTAATATAATCATGCTTAAATTCCAACGAATAATATTTCCTAAGATTTTTATAGTGATTTAATAAACAGTTCAAAGATTGGTATAGGTACAGCATTGCAACCTATAAATTATTAAATTCCTTTCAAAAGATCAGATTTCTACATTTCCCATGTCTTTGTTATTATTTATGCGAATAATAAACTTGATGGTAAGGTAATATTTTATGCATATAAAATTATTTCTAAATAGTAATATTGAACATGAAAATGATAAATAAACGCCAGAACAGTTTTATACGTGTTCAATAAAAATATATATGAAATTATTTTTTGGGTATTTTAACGAGGAACCCTAAACCATTATACAACATTTAAAGACACGTACACGCATATTAATTGTGTTTATAAATTTTATATTATATTGTATTTATGATTTATGTGGCCCATACTAAAGTCATGAAGTTAACATATTTAATTTTACATGCGACTGTTGTTCATTACATCCGCTGCAACGATGGAAATACATATAATAAATATATCTTAACTATAAGCACCATCACGTCTGAGCTATGGTTATAAAACTATACATTTATGTTAACAGGATATG
>DVXP01000066.1:0-31791 GCA_018235645.1 Junonia grisea | reverse complement strand
TCTATATATGTATCTATCATAAATCTAGTATCGTTGAGTTAGTATCCCATAACACAAGTCTCGAACTTACTTTGGGGCTATCTCAATGTGTGCGATTTGTCCGTATATTTATTTATTAAAAATATGTTCCTGAATTCTCAGATATAAATGTGAGGAGTAACTCCGCCCTGGGTTTCACCATTTAGGGGATAACACCCGATTAGGAAAGTGCAAAAATTGTGTCATTTCGCTATTATTCATGAGGGTGCAATATCAACTAAAGAAAAAGGTCATCCGTGATCATTGGGGTTGGAGTGCAAAATCTTTATTGAACTTGATAATCCGCTTAGGGTTTAGGGTTAGTCACCCATGTTAGCTATGCCACTGACGTTTTATTTGTTAAGATAATTGCTTATAAACTTTTGCAAATTTTGTGAGTACGTCTTTCAAAAAATATAAACACTCGATTCCGAAATGACAGCTCAACCATATAATTTCCTTTTAGGACCCGAAAAGAATTAATCTAAAAAGCACTTAATAATCATCATGTATAATCCACAGGTATACAAAGTGGGCATAGTGTTCAACAAGGTGGGCTGGTACCCCATGGGCACGTGCGCTCAGCAAGTCGCTGCCGAATCCGTCTTCTTCAACTTCGGCATCGGACACAGCAGCGACTCCGTACGGGATGGGCTCATACGATCCATCATATTTACTTATTAAAATTATATATAGCATGGAAAAGCATTAATAAATAATGAAATATGGCTCTCATATGCTCGGATGTGACTGGGTGGATGGGGGCGAATTTGGCCAATATTGTTTTAGATTTTAAGGAATAAAAAAAGTTGATTAATTTGCCCAGTGAAAAAATAATGATGATTGAAATTCGTAAAAATGAGTTATTTTAATAATGAAAAAGTAAAGCTTAAAACAAATATTTCTTCATCTTTAGGGAAATTACTGTAATTTGATATTAGTGTAATTAATGATTACATTATATGGGGATTTTACTTACAAAATATTGGTACTTAAAAGGATATTTAACACATAATTATGTAATAAGCAAGAAATAAAATTACTAAATTCTCCCTCTTCATTCCTTACAGCAAAGGTAATTTTTACCCCCCCGGGTCTGTTCGGTCCCCTGAGCCTTCAAAAATACTTGGGAATTCCCCAAATTTCAGAAAAAAATGTTTGTTTATGATCTCTTTATTAGAATTTTTTAAAAGTTATTTAAAAGTTTAAATAGGCCATCATACATAAACTTAAGAATTATTTATTGTGAATTAGCTTATGTTGTAAGTTTATTTCAAGGAATTTAATATATTTGTGTGTATGATATTTTTGATAATATTTTGTGTTTTGACATTTTGATGTTCATGAAAATTATTTGACCAAAGTGAATGTTTGATTGTTTAAATGTGCCCTACAATAAAAGTTATTTCAAATATTCAATATATTGTTTTATTTTCTTTTGATATTTTAATCGGTATGGTTTTAATTTTATTATTAATTAAGTAAACCCTTTTTAGGGTTCCGTTGTCAAAATGGAACCCTTATAGTTTCGCCATGTCCGTCTGTCTGTCCGCGGCTTTGCTCCGAGACCCTAAACCCTAGAAAGCTGTGATTCGGTATGATATATGAATCACGCCAAGAAAGTCGTACAATAAAATCTTTTATAAAAATTTTTTCGGGTGTCTTCCGTATGTGTAAAGTGAAAGCAAATTTTTTTTTCTCATTTATCCTATGTTGTGGGGTATCATTGGATAGCACTTTTAAAAATACTACAGGTGTGCGAAGACCATTTTTCCGAACGAGGAACTGTTTCCGAAATTGTTTTTCTTAAAATAAAGTGTCTACCCACTAAACTGTTTGTTTAAAAAATTGTGAAAAAATTCAAGATATTAGTACTAATAGTGAATTTAAAAGGAAAATTGTTACGGCTACCTGGGTTTTTATAGTTATCGAGTTATAGTAGATTAAAGTAAAAAGAAATATTTCACACAAATTTCATTGAAATTTATTAAGATATACATGTTAGTTGTTAAGAAAAAAGTTAATTTTAAAGAACATATTAATGAATATCTGCATATTATGATGGCCAATTATTACACGCACTTGGCCAATTATTTATATTAAACTAAACCAATAAAATGATCTATTTTTATGTCCTGTATCATCTCATTGGCCAGACATATCAGGAACTATAACTTCATATCGCACAACCTATAGTAATCGGTTTGGTAATGGGTGATCTGCGAAGAATCGACTGCGATAAGATGCGAGAAATTTTCGTGCACTAGTTATTTTGATATCGCGGACATTTAGATTTCGCATAGCCAAAACTCGTCGGAGTAACACAGTATAAAGCGAGCTATTGAACTTATATATATTTTTTTTAACCTTTAAAACTCAAGCGTACAATCAACAACTCTAAAAACACTTTTATTTGAAAATGGCGCCATAATTTTTGAATATGAATTTTTGACATTAGTGTTACCATGTGAGTAAATAAAAAATATGAAGTAACCTAATATCTATCTTTATTTATGAACCTGCTATAAAAATATAATTACTGCTATAAATAATATTTGTTTCGATAAATATAATATTAAAATATCTTAATAATGTGAAGAGATCATTATCTAATAAAAAAAACTTATAAAACGATAGATATTGTTATAGTTACGTTTATAAACTGAAAGCTGTCAATTTGACTTTTGTCATGTTGGAAGTAGTGAAATTCTTAATCCCAGTCAGTTGTTTAGTTCCTTGGTTTAAAACATATTATTTTAATTATATGTTGCTTTGATCAAATAAAAAGACTGATGTGGTTTTATTTAGAACTAAGGTAGTAGTTATTCGTCGGAGAAGCCACTCAATATAAGTTAAATAGATGTTATAAGTGAAGATGTCTCGCAATAGATGTGATGGTTTGCTGGCGAAGGTCGATTTTCCACTTTATACGCTTCAAACTCTCACGAATCGCCATGTCCTCGTGGCTGGAGGTGGTGGAGCATCAAACACGGGCGTAGCAAATGGATTCGTAAGTGTTCTCATTCGTACCACAAAGAAAACATGCAAACTTAAATAATTTCGATACGCGTCAGCAGTTTTATTATCACGGCTAGTTCTTGTTTACTTACATCATCGTGTTATCGGGTATTGAGGTGAATTCCTTTGGCTTGCAGGAAATATTTGAACTATCACATAATGGAACGAGATTCGTCGCCGAAGAGGTGATGAGGTACGAAACGGGACCAAACGTGGTGATGACATGTTCGGTGCAGAACGTTCAGAACAGGATATACCTGGCGGCGGGTCAGGAGAGCCACTGTCAGTTGTACAAAGTCAATGTTAAGATGGTAGACGCAGCGGAGATGCGTCGAGGCAGCTTCCGCGCGGAAAACGGTCTCGTGCGCCGTCGCCGCACCATATCCGAGAACGACAATATATCTAAAATGGAAAGCCACAACCCCACAACAGATAAACGGATGTCTTTTGAAATAAGGCCTTGTGATAGTGTTCAAACAGATTTTGGGTAAGTATCGCTTAAAGTCAATATGATGTAGTAATTTAGATAAACATTACTTGTGAGACATTTTGACATAGTTTAAAAAATTACTGTGGATCTATGTGTTGGATTAAAATTGAAGCTGCTTTAGATTTCTTATTAGAATTAAATTATAATACCAACATATTTATAAATTCTCTACACAGCCCATTTACCTACTACATAATTATGTAGGTCCATTGCTAAAAATTAATTCTTTTATAAATGACTGACAGCCTATATTAAGGTCTTTCAGCTTTCGATAATTCTATGACACATATGTGTTTAATTGTTTATTATAATAAACAGATAATGGTAAACCCAGGCAAAATGCTAGGAAGATGAGATGATTCATAATAATTCCTATAAATGTATCCATCAACCCGCAGTGGAGTACCATTGTGGACTAAGCTCCTTAACCTTTTCCTTAATAGGAGAAGAGGCCTATGCCCAGCAGTGGGACATTTACATTCTGTTACTTTACTTTATTACTTATAATTTACAGAAGTGATCCCCTGCAGCGAGTAGTGACTATAAGTCACGATGGTAAACTGATGGCAACTGGCGGAGTCGATGGCAAAGTTAGGATCTGGTCTTTCCCTAAAATGCAGCTATTATTCGAATTACAAGGACACACAAAAGAGGTAAGTTTTTAAAATAATTATTAAACAATAATATTTAAATTTTAATAACAAAATATTGTTTAATTGTTATTGAATTTAAACATGCGAAAATTGTAATGTCTACTGACAATTCCCATTATCTTATTGTATATAAAATATATAGAAATTTGTATACAAATAAGATACTTTTTTGATTAGACCATGATATTTTTGTGACTATAAGACATAAAATGTACCTACATTAAAATATTAACAAAAAAACTTCATATCATATTGTGTGTTTACATATTATAACCAGTTTTGACTATTAATGTACATAGACCATTCATAGTTGAGTGCATTTGAAGGTTCTATTTAACATCACATTCCACATAAATATTCATGTTCTAATGTGCTTACTGCAAGAACCTAGCGAGTTATGTTTCCTTATTATGAATAATAGTTAGATTAGATGGTATTAAGTACATTGTTTCAATGTTAGGGACTGAGTGAAAAAAACAAATATTTACTAGCTCTTTCCCATGGGTTTTTTGTATTTTGTGGATAAAATGTATGTTATTCTGTTAGTTGTACATCACAATTTGTTCAGTGGTTTTTGTATGAAAAAGCAAACAAATGTCCATAAATAAATACTTACGGATAATATTCTTTATTGTACACCAAGATAAGTATAAACCACAGGAAATAAATATATAAAAAAAATAAAGCATGACACAAAAGGCGGCTTTATCGCTGAAGAACAATCTCTTCCAGGCAACCTTGGGGCAGAGGAAATAGTCTATTAATGGCATAGGTGGACATTTCTTTGATGGAATATTCAATATACATACAAACAAATATACAAATTTTCTCATTTATTTATAATGGTAGTAAAAGTAATTTACTTTGTAATGTAGACTACAGATTAAACACAAAATACTTAATTTTTAATTTTACATCTAAATCCGTTACTGTTTTTCTTTTTTTATGAAAATGTACCACATACATATTACATTTAACTGTATTTACCTGTGTTTCACTATTGATCAAAGGCTTCCTAAAACCTCTAAACCTCTATAGCTTTAAGGTGTAATGTATCTGATTTATCTATGTATGTAATCTATTAGTTACATTACCTACCATTTTGAGTATTGGCTTATATCACCCTGTCTGGAAGAAATCCTCATAAAGCAATAATGTCACTATGATTTGGCTTGGAAACTCCTCTTCAGTTTCGACAAAAAAGGCTATCAAGTCAATTCCCAAGGACCAATCAATGAGTGATGACAAAAAATAATCAAAGACACAAGAGAAATATGTCGATAATATGCATTTTCTTAGATTTTAGTTAAATATGCAATTATACCAAAAATAGGATCTTTAAAATTAAATAACCTAAAATGTCACATTTCCAGCTGGATGACCTAGACTTCAGCCCGTGTGATAGTCGGCTAGTGAGTATAGCAAAGGATGGACAAGCGCTGGTGTGGGATACAAAGAAAAAAGCAGCTCCTCTTCTGAGCCTAACATGTCAACCACCGAACGGAACGAAGTACCTATTTAGACGATGCAAGTGAGTTAAAGCTTTACAATTAGCCTATACCTAAATGTTTAATTGGTGGGCACAGGCCTTTTCTACAAGGGTAAAGATAAAAGTTTTGTACATGGATGCAAAAGTTGAGAATAATTGGGCAATCTCAGCTTTATCAAAAACCTTTTTATTGTGGATGACACCCCTGGGGTGTCATGGGTTTCTTTACTGTGTGGCTGATGACACCCGTTTTGTGTCATTATTCAGTCAAAAGATTGTTACTTGCCATGGGTATTACCCAAAAGTGGCTGCAATGTACTGTTGCATTTTTATTCAGTCAGTTATTCATAACTGATATTATCAATTAAAAATTATCTTTGATATCGTAAACATTGATAAATTTTTCAATGTCAAATTATGTTTATATTTAAGAAGTATTAGATTAGAATTTAAAACTTAAAGTTCTATCCATAAAATCATCCTTTATTTTTGACTTTTCATTAAAATGTGTCAATATAATAATTATATAAATATTGGATTATTAATTTAAGCTGCCAGACATTTATTTTATCATATTGTCAAAGTCTGTCTATATTTTGGCAAAGTTGGTGGCAGTTCTAAAGCTTTTATCATAAGGTCTAAGTCCAAAGGGTCAAAGGTCAAAAGGTCTTTTGCACCAAATTGTCGGTTTACCCAAATAAAATCTTACAACTATCTTACCATCAGTCCTGGGGCGAGGAGGCTAAAAAGTTTTACAAAGAGCTTCTCGCCTCGTCAAATCTACAGGTGACCGAAAGGCTGGGGACTACTTTGGCTAGCATATCAGTCTGGCCATTCAAAGAGGCAATGTCGAAAGTGTTTTGGGCACCTTGCCTCATTGTAGTGACATCGATACATATCTGGGTTCCAAAGTTATTTATTTTTATTATCTATTTTCTAATCTTACAACTAAATTATTATATCTAACAAATAGTGATATCTTCAAAGAATATATTATATTATTTTAACGGATAACCAAACTAATTTTCAGATTCGGCGACGTAGAAGACAGGAAAGGCGAATATCGAATGTTCACAATCGCGAATCCACTAGCGCGCTCCGGCAAACAGAAGGGCCTCGTCCAGCTGTGGGAGCCCAAGACCGGGCAGTTACGGAAGACGGTAGTCGTGATGGAATCCCTGTCAGCCCTCGCTGTGAGGGATGATGGTCGATTTGTGGGAGTTGGTACCATGTTCAGCGGTTCTGTGGATATCTATATTGCTTTTAGTCTACAGGTGAGTGAGGTCTCATTAGACTTATTGTTTTTTTAACCTTTTTTTTGTTGAGTAGGACTTATTTGATTTTAGTTTTTTTAAGTTCATTTTTTTGGGTGGGTAAATTACCAAATCACAAATCACAAATTGTGAGAGGAATGATATTGATTCTGCTTCTTGTATTTTTTTAGGTTTTGGAGAATTGTAATTTTTAAATACAAAAATATGTAAACATAGAAGTATCTACATCTATAATATCTACATCTATTGTAAGATAAAAAAATCTTATCAGATTGCATATGATTGAATATGTAACATGCATGTAAATGCTTAGTTGTTTAACTGACTATAATAAAATTTAAACGTTGTGTAATAAGAATTTATTGTATAATAAGTTATGAATTAATAATAACGTAACTAACGTTGCGCGTGCCTGTCGCTCCAGCGCGTGCTGCACGTGTCGGGCGCGCACGGCATGTTCGTGACGGGGCTGCAGTGGGTCGGCGCGCGCGGGGCGCCCCTCACCGCGCGCAGCGAGGCCGCGCTGCTCTCCATCTCCGTCGACAACCGCCTCGTCGTGCACACGCTGCCCTACCCCGGTGAGCACACACTGCGACACTGACACACACACACACACACACAGCGAGGCCGCGCTGCTCTCCATCTCCGTCGACAACCGCCTCGTCGTGCACACGCTGCCCTACCCCGGTGAGAACACACTGCGACACTGACACACATACACACACACAGCGAGGCTCCATCTCCGTCGACAACGTGCGCACACGTCCATACACGACACTAATATTCGTACGCTAACACATATACTGACACACATCACCTGTAAATACGTATACAATATGACTCATTACGCATCCTTACCTGTGCAGTTGTAGGCAAAATTATATAATAATTTAATATTAGTTACTATAAATATGTAAACAATGGTCTTTTTTGTCCCTTTCCTTTCTGACCAATGATCTAGTAACTTTATAATAATATAGTGAATTTATTTCCAGGTACCGTTCCTGTCTGGGTTGCCATTCTACTCATTATATTTGTACTATTCTGTACCTTCTGTTTATGTTCATATTTAGGTATATAACGAAAACATATTTATCATAATTTAATTATTGTCAATATAAATAAATAAATAGTTACTTCTAAGAATGTTGGGGATGTTAATAAGATTTAATTTTAATAGGATAATGGCGAACATCAAGATATTGTTAATGTGAATGTTTGTATAAATAGAATCAATTAAATGAAATGCGGACTTGAGCTTTTCATTGAACCTTTAACCTATTTAACTCAATCAATGCTGATGACTCCCCTGGGGTGTCATAAGGTTTTTTATAATGTGTCTGTTGGCACATGTAATTTATATCTAAAATAATTGTTGGCTACCAAGGGCAGTACTTATTTTCTGCCCAAAAAGGTAGGGAAAGCTTATGACGTCATATAGAAAAGTATTAAAGAGATAATGGTTAACACTAACTTAGGGTCGGTTCAGCAGTCTACATTAATAAGTATAATATTTTATATAAATATTTTTATGTTTCATAGAATTTATGTTTTAGTTTTGGCGCCATTGGTGCCAAAAATTAATAAAAGTAATAAAAACAGCCAAATTTTATTTTAATTCAATCAATATATTTAATAGTAGCACAACAAACGATATTTTTAAACATAAGCAAGTAGAAAACACTTAACATGAACAAATTAATTACACACAATCTAAAGGATAATATAAAAATAAAAATTCCAACCTTTTTTTTATAACATTTAATCAATTACATCAAAACAAATAACATATAGATGATCATCGTAAACCTCGGCAAGTTGCATTGAATTAGACCGACTAGAGATCTATGCTACGCAGCACACTGAACGAATAAATTATTACAATGTCCAAGTTATTAAAAGCTTTTACGTTCTTTAATTCAATACATAATTGCTAGCACTATCTTTGCACACAATTAATTTCACTCACGCACTGCGCCATATATCAAGATAAAAGGAATTATATTCTGAGAATCAAGAAAAAATGATCATTTACAATGTATTTTAAGTCGTATATTCCATAATAAATAATTCTCGAACGAAGAACGTTGTAAAATGCATTTAACTTTCCCGCGTTCTCGTTAAAACAAAATGGAAGACAGATAATATAGAAAACTTAAAAAAATGTGATGTGTCAATTTATGCATAAGTATATTCATTTTATAAAAATACATATATGGATACATTTCATCGACTTGTTACGTTTAAAACGAATACCAATTAACAATTTATTTTAGCTATTTAGAATAAGCATATTTAGCATAACCTATATTAAATGAAAAACAAAAAAGATAAAAAACATCATTAAAATTAATTTCAATAATGTACAATTTACTAATAATGCAAAACCATAACAATATATATAAATAAAATTCATCATAATAGGTACTTTTTAAATTTACTTAATTTTATAAATGATTTACTTTTTGTTTAAATTTTCTAACACACATAGACCCAATAGAGATTCCGTTATTCATTTATAATTTTCAAAATTGGTTTAATATTATTGTAAATACGAAAAATGTGAATATATATTAGTTTAACAGGGTAAATATTTTTAATAATATTGTATATTATTATCAAAACTGTCGTTATATATAAATTGTATATGGTATATTGTTTGACATGGTCCCTGCATGTATACTGAATTGAACTGTTAGTTACGATACGGCTGTATGCGCCAATCAACATTCTTAACTTTAAATTATATAATACATTAATCCAGCTAGGTTCATCATTATCCAAAAATATTCACAAGAAATTCTTAGTTTATTTTATTAAAATATAGCATTATGATACTGCTTTATTAAAAAATAAAATTATTAACTTTGTAAAAAAATCTACATAAAAACAATCCAAAATTAATTTTGTAAATATATATTTTTGTAAATATATTTAATTTATTTATGCGAGACATTTAGTTCGACGATCACATGTGTGATACACGTTTTACGAGCAGTCGAGGGTACTTGGAGAATGAAGACTTTAAAAGGGCCATTCATGCTTAGATATTCAGAATGAGCTGTGGCCTTAAACATGAAATTCAATTATGAATGAATTGTAAAGCATATATTTCATACACAACAAAAATTCTCAGATTTTATATGTTACTGTTCCGTAGTTCCTGTAACTGTCTTAACGTGAATGGTACCTTTCGTATGCAATGCCTTGCTTTTATTATTTTTTTATGATGATGAACCTGCTGTCTATCGTAGCAGTTTTTTTGTCGGCCAAAAACAATCATCCGATGACATCGAAGTATTCGCGATACGACTACACTATCTATATTAAAAGGTTACAATAAATGGCACATTTAATATGTAGCATTCGACTTTACCTACAAAAATGAACTTTATGTATACATAATATACTACGTTAATATAGGGTGTGTTTTGATATACAGTCCAGCATTTATGTCGAATTATACTAGTTAACGTTTAATAAAACGTCGATTTTTTTTATTAGAGGTGTCATTAGCTCTAATTTGCTGGACTGTATTTCGGAACGCACCCATAATCTTTGCTCTATCACATCAGTACTGTTGTCCTTAGGCAAGGGCTACATGACATTGCGATTTGATTAAAAAGTTAATATAGGACATGTCTATACGATATAGATAATTTCATTTGATATATAAAAATATTAGTGATTTGTAACAATATAAAAATAGGAATATTGATATTGTTCGGGAATCAAATCGCTATGTAATATTGCCTTAATCTTAAATATTAACTATAAGCTAATTTTAAATCAATAAGTCCAATGTACACTGGAGAGTACTCAATGACAGTTTGTACGCTAAAACACAATGACAGCTGTACTCAGTACTGTACTGACAGCGTACACTGGACGTAACAAACATACTTTACCCACTGTACACACTGCTTTACTGGTCTTATAAGTTTTATTTCAATATTTATGTACCTTTTTTTTTGTAAATATTGACTTAGAAATATTGTTTGATGATATTGAATTTTTGAATCGTTGTATTTTTTATTTAAAGGCAAGTGTACACATTGGTATTTTTAATACAAGCGGTTTTGACGGCGACCTTAAAATTCATCTCTTTCTTATTTATTTCCAAAATAAGCATATTATAAAACTCTTTTTTAAATATTAAATTGTCATTTTGTGCGTTCCATTATTAGGAAGCCAATTTAAAACTATTGTAAAAATATAATTTTTTTAAAAAAAATTATAATAAATTCTTATTTATTCTAAGATGGCCGCCACCGCACTTCAACAATACGTCATAAATACAAATCTATGCGCTATTTACATAATAAAATTCGAAATCATAAAACTTGATACGAACATACACATCTCAACGTTTATAAAATTTAAACTCTCATAAAACATACAATTATCGTTTTAGGACATCCCTTTGAATTTAACAGAACACCAAAGAATTTCGTAGAATGAAAATAGACTCAAAATTATAATAATGTAAACAAAGTGATATGAGGAAAGATTTTAATATAACATTCAGCAGTCTTATTCGTTGAAAACAATAATTTTCAAAGGGAAATGCATTAAGTGATTTATCTCCTTTTAAGTTATTTATTTGTACTAAAAAATTAGTCCTTGGTGTTCCACTAAACCGTATGTGCCTATTTTTCAATAGCCCTGTAATACTGACTCACATGTATTAATTGACCAAACGTTCTTGTTACACGAAAACCAATCATAGACACCACACATAGAGATTATATTGCCTTAAACTAACTAGTGACACTTATTAATAATTCACATATAAACTGCTTTGAGCCCGTACTCGCTACGAAATGCATCAGTGCGGCGCCTCACACTGTAAAAGACGCAAATTCGTTAGTAGGTATTACTTTAACTACTCATAAAATAAAAATACATTAATTATATAATAGATGTAGGTAAATATTTCTGTATATCTCTGTGTATTAATTATTCAAAAGAAACATAATACGTAGCTATACTGATGGGGATGTGCACTAAGTGCACTTCTAGTAGGTATTTAATACTGGTGCAAGCGTTTGACGTGAAAATAAAATATATTTAACGAAGCTACTAAGCGAATGCGATAGAGACGGCGATACGGCAGTTATTATAAGAATTATTTAATAAACGAAACTAAACCCTCCTTAGCCTTTTTATCTTTATATAATAAAAAACCACAATGTAAAAAAATCCCGTAAAATTATGACTTAGATTAAAACTTCTATTTAAGCTTTAACTGAGGTTAGAACTGGAACTACAGATCAATTATATTGCTAAACCCTAAAACCCATCCCATATTTTCAAACAGACTACGCTACAGTAATAGTAAGTGACCGTCATCGGAACGCGTTCATCGATCACATCGATCGGAGAAGAAGCAAATGTCCATGTACTCACCCTGGTCGAAGGTGCTCGGGTTGATGTAGGAGAGCAGGTCCTGGTCGCTCATGTCGGTGAGGCCCTGCACGGGCGCCGTCATCTCCTGCGACACGGCCTGCGACACGGCCTGCGACACCGCCTGCGACACGGCCTGCGTCACGGCCTGCGACACGGCCTGCGACATGGCGGCCAGCGGCGCCTCGCCCGCTGGCTCCGCCGGCGGCTGCGTCTCGTCCGCACTCTCCGACAGGATGTTTGCGGTGTTGATGGCGGACGTCACCAGCGCGTTCATCGTCGTGTCCGACGTCAGGATCTCCGCCGCCGCGTTCAGGATCATCGACTTGACGGCGGCGGGCGGCGTCTTCACCGATGTCGGAATATCGGTCATCATCATGAGCTCCTCCTGCGAGGGGCCGGCTGGTATCACGATGCGTTGCGCGGTCTCGCACAACATGCTGGGAGATACTTGCGGGTTCAGGATCACGTCGGGCGGGATGGTGGCCGACATGGGTGCGAGCAGCTCGTTGGCGGAGTTCCGCCCCACGACCGCCGCGTTGGGGCTGAGGATGACGTCGGAGGCGTGGGAGGCGCTGGAGGGCGAGGTCGCGGAGCCGGACAGGTGGTCGTCCACTGTGGAATTGACCAGCTCGTCCAGCTTCGCGGCGTCCGCCGGCAGGATGGCCGCCGTGGCCTTCATGGCGTCCTCGACTAATGCTTCCATGTGCGCCGTCTGCTGAGCTAGTCTATGCTTGATCTGCGAGGCCTCCATTTTTGTCATAGCGGTGAATGGGTTGTAATTCTCGTCCCTGTCCGACTGCACTTGGTTGTACACCATCAGCCTCTGCTCGTTAGTCGATTGTAATACCGTCGATTGCATCCTCGTATCGGTCATCATCAGTTCCGGGTTGAGTACCTTCATATCAGATTCCAGGGGATCTATTGCGGTCTTTGCGGATATGAGTTGCTGCATTGTATCCATCGTGTTCATCGGTAGTATGGGTGGGTCGACGTATATTTGGCCGGCATTATCAGAATTGAATATAGCAGCCGTAACCGATTCGACCATTTTGTCCGTCTGGACCTGGTTCTGGATCGCCTGCAGCTGCTGCGTGAAAGAGACCATGGGTGAAGGAGACTCGCTCTGTCGTCGGTGGTCGTCAGTGCTGGGCGACAGTTTGATTGAGTCGTAACCTCCCACGAAGCCGACCTATGGAAATGAAAAAATCGTATTAAAAATTGCCAGACAACACTTAAAGATATAATTGAAGTATGAAATAGACCCCGACTTGCGGCTGGGCGTCCCGGGCGATGTTCTCGGACTTGAGGCGCAGGTCCATGACGCTGAGGTCGTCGCTCAGCGGCTTGTCGCCCTCCGAGCACGCGTCCGCGCCGTCTATCAGCGAGTGCTGGCTCGAGTCGTCCGTTACCTGGGGAGGTCGTTTACTGACACTCAGTAAAAATTAAATCAGCCCCAAGATGATTCTTGTTCTTACTAACACATAGGATATTCACAAAACAGTATTCGACTTTTCAGGCAACTTTGATTCATCAATAAATTAAAAATTCTTAACAACTTTTAGTGCTGAATTTACGAGCAAAACAAGAAAAACGTATACGGGAATTAAGTGCTCAAATGATTTAACTGTTAAATATTTTAAAAACTAAGTAAAGGATCGATTATAAACTAACCTCGCTTTTAAGTCCCAGTGGTGAGTGTGGGTCGGGCACGATGAGTGAAGGTCGCCTGGCGGGCGCTTGCGGCGGCGGCATGAGTGTTCCGCCCGCACCTGCGCCCCAGCACACTACGGGTCGCGCCTCCTCACCTAAACAAAAACACCATTAATTTCTGACCTCGAATGACACCTAGCTCGTGCCCGTCTACTACCAACTCCATTTCAGTGTTGCCTCATCGGTAAAACATTTCAATGCCACATTTTTCGAAAATTTTTGTTCAAGTACCATTAAAATTTTACAGATAAAAAAACACTTAACAAAATAATATTAAGAAAACTGGTTGATAACCAAATTACTTTTGAATAATTAAATAAACTATCAACATTTGAAACATTTGCTGAGGCCTACAACTAAAATGGAATTAGGAGTAATATTAAAATATGAAGACAAATAATTACAGTTTGGCACGAAAGGCAACTAGCTACGTGTGGACAGAGTGATCTGGACCATAGTGTCTTGTGTGTGTGTGTGTTCCTTCATGTTTAATGTGATTGTGTTTTGATATAAGATATTCATTAAAAAATAATAATTGGCCAAGTGCGTGTCGAGCCACGCGCATGAAGGGTTCCGTAGTTGCTATCATAATATGCAGACATTAATTAATGTGTATAATCTTTAAAATTAAATTATTTCCTAACAACTTACATGTTTATCTTAACAATTGTCTATGAAATTTTGTGTGAAATATTTCTTTTTACCTTAATCAGCTATAACTCGATAACCATAAAAGCCCAAGTAGCCGTAATGATTTTCTTTTTAAATTCACTTTATGTATTAATATCACGAATTTTTTCATATTTTTAGAAGCAACAGTTTAGTGGGTAGAGGACAGAGTGGGTCAAAATTTCGGAAACAGTTCCTCTTTCGGAAAAATGATTTTCTCACACCTATAATATTTTTAAAGACCTATCCTACGATACCCCACAACATGGGATATGAGAAAAAAAAATGTTGGTCTCATTTTACACATAGGGTCAAGACACCCCGGAAAAAATGTTTTTTAAAGATTTTATTGTACGAATTTCTCGGCGTGATTCACATGTATACTCATACCGAATCACAGCTTTCTTGTCTTAAGGGTCTCGGAGCAAAGCCGCGGACAAACAGACAGACAGACTGACAGACGGACATGGCGATACTGTAAGGGTTCCGTTTTGACTACGGAACCCTAAAAAGGCGCAAAAAGGACTTTGGAAAAAAATCGTAGTGTGTACAATTAAAAAAATATTTTAAATTTTGCGTCATTTTTTAAATATTTGAATTAATTTTTATAAACCAATAACTTATGTTAAACGACGGATTTAATAAATAATAACGAAACGGACTTTGGAATAGTTTGCGTTTTAAGGAATATATCAACTTTGTTATTTATGTCTGAAAACTTTGATATCATCTAATGGAAATATTATGCTTATTTAACATTAAAATTTTTTTGGCCGTTGGTAATGTGTCTTATATATTTTTGTTTCAAAAATAATATGTTATGTGTGTTCATATTCAATCTACATTAAATTTAAAGTGCAAACAAAATTATTAAAAAAATTGTATTTGTTTAAATCAAAAAAAAATAGTTTTTATTAATTTATTTTGCACACATAAAAAATCGTAACTTAAAATCTTTTAAAAATAAACTAAAATTAATTCGATTAAAATATAAAATCTAGTTTTTTTCTTCCTTCTAATAGCCTTGGAACGCCTTCTTTTAGCTACGAAAAAAGTACACAATAGTTTTATCAAAAATAAGTATTTATATAAAAAAAAATATCTTCTTTTGCTGGAAATAATAGAATCGACTATGCCGTTGCAAATGTACGTATTTTATGTAAGTTTTTCCGTCTTTTTGACGTGTTTACAAGTAAATTTTAATACAGAGAAAATAATTTCGTTTATTTAATTAAATGTAGTTCAATAAAAAGGTTGCAAATTTTGTGATTAATAAACCAATATAAAATAGTATGAAATTATATAAATATTCTGTTTGTGTGTATTTAAAAAGGTTCGTATTGGTGTTATGTTTGGACTCACCATGTAACCAATTTTTCATTATATTTGCACCTAGTTTGTGTGAGTTAACAGTATGGTTACTTTGTAAAATGTATTTTAAGTTAATGTTTGTGTTCTTAGAGGGTCTAAGTTGTCTTAGAGGAGTATTATTTTGTGTAGAGATCGTGTACATCAGTGATGGATTTATTGTGTCTGGGGGCCTAGAGTATCAATACAGAGGTTGGTCATTAAAATTGTTTTTTTTCCTAGGCAAAATTATTTTTGGTTACTAGTTTTTACACTGAAATTAAGAGTATATTTCCATATAGGTCTATAATTTGTTATTAGTAAACTATTTCGTATATTCCTTCAAAGTAATGTAACTGAAAATAGAAAAAGAAAAATTAGAATATTGTTCCCGAAAAAACTGAAATCCGGCGCTGCTGTACAAAACATAGTGTACGTGTGTTCTGTTTGTATGTATGAGGTTAATTTTGGTTCTGCGTACATGTATATTGTTCGTGTGTGTTTCTTTTTGTTATGAGTGTAGATGTATATGTGTGTGGTTAATTCTGGCTTTGCTGTTTCTGTAGTGCATTTGTGTAGTGTATGTTTCTGTGCTGTTTTTTTTGTCGTGTGTGTGCGTGTGGTATGTGTATCTGTGTGTGTGTGGTTAATGCCAGTGTTGCTGTATGTGTGATATGTTCGTGTGTATCTGTGGTCTGCATCTTTGTGTACATGTGTGCTGTGCGTGTGTGTGAAGGGCTGTGTGCGTGTGCGTGGCAGTACCATAGACGCGGGCGGTGCGGCGGCGGGCGGCGGCCGAGCTCGCTACCTAGACAGACCTAGCTTGAACAGACGGGAGAGAAATTGTACGCATATACGCATCAGTCATTTCTTCCAAACTTCACTATAATTATACAATTAACAATATTACAACATATATTGCGAAGACACCGGCGCATGCGCGGATGTAAGCAACTGTTATCGCGTTAGTTGAAGCGTTCGTATTATATGGGTTAGTGCTTTGAATGCACAGAGCGACCTCTATAACATGTAGAATCGTTAGCTCTACGTCTATTCTAGATGTATGAAATTAAAAAAAAGATAAAAGTAATCGCGTTTGTCACTCGTACAAGCGCTTTGTGTATCCAATGGTTAAACTATCTCTCACGCTAAGCCATATTCAAACAAATGTAAGACCACGTAACGTGGTATTCGCTTACTTAAGTGCTTACTCTATATATTTTTTTATTTAATTTGTATCAATTTCTTATGTTCAAACAATAAAAAGATATTTCCATGTTAGCTCAGTATTAAATTAATATTCAAAGTTTTATTTGATCGCATTTTGTTTTAAGCGCATTTAAAACATTCTGATTTAGTGTGAGAGACGCCAGCAAATGTACCATGCCCCATTGAGATAGGACGAATCGAAATCGGTCCAGCAATTAAGACATATTATAAAGACTCATAATCATTATGCTCATAATCTCAACGACTTTATAATGTCCCCCAGCTACCGAAATACGCATTATCTCGGTTTAGTTTCGATACATTAGCAGAGACTTACATTCAGCAATTTCGTACACATATTATATTTACATAAGCAATATTGTAACTACTGTTAGTCATGCGACATTCTAAACATTAACGTTACTCTATCTAATATATCGCACACAAGCATATGCGTGTCTTTTGTATTCCATCATCACTCGTATATGAAGATGTGAAGACAAAAGACGCACATAGACGCAGCCTACAGGTGTCGTAGTGTAGTTACCTTGTACGTGGTGGTGCGAAGGGTGCGTGGTACAGTGCAGCGGGTGGCGCGTGGCCGGCGTGTAGTAGAAGGCGTGGGGCTCGGACGCCTTGCCGGCTGAGCGCACGAATAGTTGCACGCACACGGCCTCCGTGATGTCCGTCCGTTGGTATGGGGGCACGCAGCAGACTAGGTGCGTCTGGAACGTGCATAGGTGATGAGTACCAGGGAAATATGAAGGTTGAAGAGGTATGAAGGAGTTTTCTAAACATGCTCTTCTTATTTGGAATTCTTCTTTTTATTCGTAAGGATATCTATCATCATGGGCATGAAGATTAAGACGAAAAGTGTCTCCTATAATTGTGAACGTATCATTCGTGAAAGTACCAGGGGAGCATGAGAATCTAAGGGGCAAAATGTTTTGCGATGTACGCTCTTATGTCAAATAAATTATGAGTTTATGCGCCTTAGCGCATAAACTGTAGCGGTCTTTCGGAATACGCCCGTATCTTATAACAACGCAAGATTCGTTATGGTAGGTACCAGGAGAGCATAAAATGCAAGTGGCACATTCCCGAAAGTGCAAAAGGAAAACTCTTAATAGGTTTTGTTTAATCTGATTACATGCACACATGCATTGTGAAAACAAGTGAGAATATCAGAAGAGCATATGCTAAAGAAGATAGGCTTATGATTTGAATTAAACTGATTGAAATACATTTCAAATCATTCATAAGTATATATTTGATATGCATTTCCCATATAAGGTTTTATTATATTAAAACTCACTTGCTGCAGAAATTCTTTGTCTGGCGCGACCTCCTCTTCCCACGTGCCGCCATCTTGCTTCAATCTGAACACAACTCGCGTTTCCTTGAGGAAGTTCTTGCCCAATAAATATAGTTCCAAACCTCCAGTTGCTGGACAGGATACGAGGGACTTCCTGCACACTTCTGGTACTCCTGGAGGTTGAGCTGGAAGAAACAAGAAAATTTTATAAGTATTGGTTTTGAGTTGTTTTTTTATCAGTGGAATTTATGGAAGTCAACGATATTTGTGGGGAACTGATGAAATATTTTTATTTCAAGGGGAGATATATTCAGACAATATCAAAATTGGCTTTGTAAGTAATAAAATTAAAATGAAAAAAAAAAATTGGGGTCAGTACCAATTACCAGACTAAAAATATCAATAAAGAAGAAGAAATTCTGATAATTATTTTATGATATCTGATAACTAATTATTTTTCTGATTGATACACACATCCCAACAAGAGATATAAAAACATTCTTACAGGAAAAACGTCACAAGCCACGTAATATCCAGGTAAGTTACTTAAGCACTATTAATAAGAAATCAATACTCACTGCATATAATCTGTGTAGAGCAGACTTGCAATGTTTCTGGCTGGCCGTTGGAGTCGAGGATCTCAGTGCGGAACACCATTCGGCACCGCGTGGACTTCTTCTTGCCCCGCGCCGCGTGCGCTCCACTCGCGCCTCCTAATGCCTCTCCGAACCTATGCTCCACGTCCACGTTGCGTTCCTGGAGATTATAAAAATGCACCACTGAATTATGCGTAATATTTGAATATACTATGTGATTGTATATGAAAAATACTTATCACTGTATAATTTAGAATATATACTTTGGCAAAATTTACAGCCGTTTACTAATAGTAATACAGGGAACCACAAATGCAGCGCAGTATAAAATTTACAACATATCACAACATTCCAGTATACTATGGCACATTGACCCCAGATAGTGCAAACGATAGCCAGGGCAAAGTGCGGGCTAAAATAACGCATAGATAAACACGTGTCAATATATTCATAATTTCGTTTCACTACCAATTGGGTCATTGTTTGATAAGTGTTATATAATGGATCTTTAATAAATAAATAAATAGTTTTATTGTGTTCGATTAAATATTGTAAAAAAGTAGCTATTTAGAACATTGTTTCCATTACTCTTTAAATGTTTATTTCATTTCTGTAAGCGCAGAAAGTATTAATTACTTTGAGCACAAGAGTTATGAAGGTCTAAAGACGTAGTAAATCGTTAGGAGACGTAGTAATCGTCTTTCACGAGTAAAGTTTTGGGATATAAGACACTAAGGGATCAATTATAAGTTTCTACGTCTACTTGTCCTAAACCGGTTCAATCAAAACTTGGGTGCTTCCAAACAAATCGGTTTTACGGATCAGTTATCCTTTGTTTACTCTGAAAACTTAAATCAATTTATTTTTATTTATTTCTTCACATAATGAGTAAAACAAAACTCTATAATGAAGATGAAGACTAACCTTGAGTATTCCAACGCAGTCGCAGGTGACTTGCCAGTTCTTTGCTGGCTCCAGGTCTATTTCGATGACTACGGTTCCATCTTCCTTCCTCTCCTTGCAAGGCGTGGAATTCTTCCCGGAGACGCGGCACGCTTGGTAGAACATATGTGGCGCGACGCGACCCGTGTCTGTTCCAATGAAGACCTGCAAAATTTGAAGACCATTGTAGTATTATTTCGTCTCAAATTATAGTATATGTAGAAGTAAATGGAAGTAATTGTACCTGTAGAACGGCTGGTTTGTCGTAACCAATTAATTTGACAACTGGGAAGCCGTTACCGGAATTGTCTTTGACTGCACCTCGACTGCCTTCTGTTTGGTACCTGAGAAGAATAACCAGATTTTTAACTTATTGCTTTTGTTGTGTTGATAAATTTATAGATTTAGGCGTCAACGAAGAAATGTGTCATACCTTGCTCTGTGTTGTGTCTCGGGCTGGCATAATATCTGTAGCTCCACCGTTCCATCCCGAGATTTGCTGGATAGCGGAGCGGATAACCCGGGTGGGCCTGAATGTGACATTGCTGCTAGTGCTCTCCGCCTGGCCAAAGCTTGGGCTAACTTGCCACCATACTTCCCTCCCAGCTTTCCTCCCAACTTCCCCCCTAATTTCCCACCGCCAGCGTATTTACTGGCCAACTTGCCGCTGCTCCCCAGTTTGCCGACGGATCTGTATGTAGGGTCCTGAAATCGTTTTGCAGGCGTCTCCGATATGCTTGGACTAGATATACTGCAACCTGCTCTTATCCTGTAAAACAACAACGTTTTTATCATTAAAGAGTTTTAATTTTTTTTAAACAGGAGTGCAAAATATGCAGACATTTGCAAAAAAAGCAGAGTATTATAATAATTTAAGCGCCATTCCTTGGGAAGATTAAATGGCACCACAAAATTATGGCACCATTCATACTAATTCTGTAACAGAGCGATAATAAGATATGGTACACTTTTTTCGTTATTTTAATTGCATATAATTCACATGACGATAGCAATATAAGCAAAGGTCACGTAATTGTATTGACGCAAAGACCATAAAACACTGAACGTGCCAATTTAACACTAAAACAGACAAATGTAAATAGTAAGAATAAGCTAATTTCAGCAAAAACATACATATCATTAGATACAGATTGAAAAAGTAACAATTTTGATGAAGATAGCTATAATACATAGTATTGAAAATATCAAACAGTATGTTGATGCATATCACAGAACATAGAAGGTACATTGATTCAACAATGGCTTTAAAATGGCAATGGCGTCTTATAAAATAGGTCCAATGTGAAATACATCAGACAAAACATGCCCAAAATAAATATGATACACAAAATGCATGTCCGACTTAATCTAGACGAGACAATAACATTTTATCGTTAACTCAAAGCGCATGTTACGCTTTTATCATCTTTATCAGCTGCTCCATATAAATAATAATCGTTTGTTTGACGAAACTAATCCCATAGCATTTGATAATGTTCTCAGAATTCAATGATATCCCAAAAACACGATGGTCCAAGCAAACAAATCGTTAGAGCAAACTAAGAAAACGACAAATTGCGCAGAATGTTGAATGCATTGGTGCAGAATTATTATGAAATGTAGGTACAGTTAAACAGGTTTTATAAATTACATGGATAGCATACTTAGCAATAACATTTTCTGAAGATAAACCAAGAAAGGCGCAGCGTATGACGATGAGACGTGAGCGCGTGATGTCTCGTATCGATCCACGGTTTTCACGTGGCCGAATGGGTTGTATTTCACCTCATTAAGGTACCAACATGTAAAGCTTATATTTCTAGAATCAATTTGCTTTTAAAGACAAAGTCTGTCAACGCTGCGTCCGCAAATATAACAATTGGTATATTTACGAAAGGAAAAGATAGGAATCAGTAGAGATTTAGTTGAAACTGTAAGTAAAGTGCATGTGCAAACGTACGCGGGGATAGGGAGCGCGGGCGCAGCGTCGGGCAGAGCGGGCGCGGCGGGCAGCGCGAACGCGTACGCATCGTTAGCGTCGTCGCACTCTATCTTAACACCCGTCTCGTTCTCGCGCCGCCTTTTCGTTTCCGGCAGTTCCCACTCCTCCGCTACCTCGGATAATCTGCGCACACGCTGATACTGTTTAGATATTTCATATCAAGGTTGAGTCATAGCATGAAAAACGTCACCCAGATTACATATAATTTACAATGTTCCATGTTAATACTACCGAAGCAATTACAGTTTTCCCACGAGTTAGCATTGTAGCCGTCGCTGTTTGTGAGCTGTGACGTTGCGATTTGAGTTAAGACTTGCAATTATTCGTTTTTATGACACTGGTAGTACCTAAGTGATATCTTTTATGTATTATCATAAGACTGTATACGCCGACTCGATTATTATATGTGGGGTTTTCCAAATATACCTACATAATTCTATGTTATTATGAATGAAAACTATAAATTAGTTATTTAATTCGAATAATTAAGAGTCCGGACGCATATCAGAAGCTATGACGCAAGTGGCGCAGTGATAATTCTTCTATAACTGGAACTCACGTATCGTCATCTTTTAACGCCGCCAGTAATATTTTTGGCAACCGCTCTTACGGTTTATATTATTTCGTACAATTTTCACGATTATGAATCAAATTTGTAAAATACTTCAAAATACAAACAGGCGTTAAACATTCAGACTACTTTGGTACTACTATTACTACATAAAAGCAAAATAAAAAGCAAGGACACAAAGATCAAGTCTCGCACGAATAGCTAAAGAACTATGGCAAATCCATTACCATAACCATCGATAATTAATGAATGGCATGTAATAAAAATCTAATAAAAAGTAAAGCAGTAATGAATACAAAAACTATGATAATGGTGAGACGTGATCAGGTAAATCCTTCAGAATCGCCATAAGAGTTTAAATAAAGATAGTATCAGATGATTCACGTCCAGTGCGTGCCAAAAATACGAATTAGCACGTGTGGGTAACTTGGTACTCCACAGCGTGCCATGTGGCGTAGATAACTTCACTTGTACTGGTAGTAAGAAAACTGTGAAGCATATGCGAATATGGGAGCAAAATTAAACTAGATATAACTTTTTTTGAACTCTTAAAATGTATGATTTTAATGATTTTGTATCTATTTTCAAGAATATTTAGAAAATAATCAAAATCCATGGATTGTCTGAGAAAGTTATGGATTTTTTAATGCACTACCATGTCTAAGTTATTATGCCTCATTCTTTTGTCTTACTCAATATCATAAAGATCTATCACAGCTTTGTTATTTGTGAGAAAATTGAGGAGAATATAGTATACTCATTGCACCGTGTCACCAGTCTAATTTTTCACATTCATGCTTTTGATATATCAATAATTTTAGTTCCTTCATGACTATGATCAGAAATGGTTCAAATTGTCAGCATACGTCATGAAACTTCTTACTAATTCGCTATGAGTTATCTTAAGGATTCGTCTCATCGCCTTCACTGATCCGAACGATTTTTTTTTAGGATAAATGTGCAGGATCCCTTCATGGGATTACCACAGCCGATGGACATTTGCAGCACCAAAGCCGTCACAATTGTGGAACGACTTCAAAAAGTAATATGGGAGATTGTTAGGCTTTCAGCTCCCCCACCTATTCTATATTAGCTACGCTGCGTTGTCCGTGAACTAGAGCTTTACTTTAGCAATGGTTGCTAATTTAAATTACTATTTTACTTGGACAACTTAGCCATGATTCTTTTTGTCGATTTTAATTTTTTTACAACTTTACTGATGGCAGCTGCGAACATTTTGCGCGATTACGTTACAAGCATGAATGTTCAAAGTAGTTCTGATAGGTGATGTAATATGTTTGTACTACTGGTTAGGACTAAAGTTAGGTGCAATGAAATCTATTAGCGCAGACGATTTCATAGTCTGAGAGAACGGCCGCGTCTTCCGCATAACCGCTCTTGTTTATAATACAGTTTGACAATAAAGCATTATTTTAAGGAAATTCCTCATATCTCGTAGTACTATCTATATAAATTACGCAGGAATTATTATTTTCCTTATTGTTATTGGTTAAACTTCCGTAATACTTGCGTTGATTAGCTGAAGAATTTAGAATTAGAACAACATAAATAAAATAATGATACAAATGTTGCAAACCTCAATTATCGTCAACAAGCTCACATAAAGCAATTTGTCAAATAAACCAGCATGCTGCTAATCTGACAGTATTAGTGACTGATGGTTAGGTCTTATATGTAACATAGAACGTGCTACAGTAAAGTGAGTCTCACCTGTTGACCGGATCGGGCCCGAGACCGCTGTCGTTACTATTCTCGCAGGGCTCGGGCGGGCGCAGTGCGTGCGTGTGCGCGTAGTGTCCGAGTTTCCCGAACTTGCCCAGGTGCGCGAACTTGCCCGGGCAGTGCACGTTTTTCCCCGGATGCACCATCTTCCCGCCGTGAAGCATTTTCCCCGGGTGTGCCCGTTTATGCGGCGCCCGCATCACTTTCCTGTGCACTCGCGCGCTCATAGTCGCTGTCGTGGACATAGTCATTTTCATGCCTGTCGACAAACAGTAAGTGTTAGATCGACGCCGACGTGTGAACGTAATTAAAATGATTTTAAATTATACATAAATAACCTATAAGTCTAACAGTATCAGCACGTATACGATTACAGATAATACAAGCAAATATTAAAGTGTACCAATCCAAAAACTGGCAATTAATGAAGTAGATTTAATATTCAAACAGTGAAGTTCAGTTAATTTGTTAACGTGTGGTAGCTAATGCTAATGTAAATTTTCTTTATAGTTTAGCGCCTTAATTTAGTCGTATGTATGCCCATGTCTGAGGAGCCTTGAACCGGTGTTAACGCTTAATTATTCTCTAGGACGAAGCACTGAGTCGACAGTATTAAAGATAGCAATCAGTATAGACGATAGTCGTAAATCCGAACGTGGCAGGGAATACGTAAACATTTAGACTGACGGATCACTTAAAACCGTGCACTTGTTCATTCAGACTACGTTTCTTGGTTTAATATATTGCGTTATTGCTTTTGAAGTAAATCAACGTAGAAATTTTGAACGATCTGATTATTTGGTAGTTTCAACACCCATGGCGTACCATGTATGAATGTGAAAATAGATTTATATATTTGTTATTTTGTCACGTTTTCAAAATGTATGGATTTTACAAAAATTTTAAAAAAGTCTGTAAATAAATGAATTTTTAAGAAAGTACTAGGCTAAGAAGTATAAAGTAAGTTTTTTTTCAATAATGCCTGTTGAATAAAATTTGAACTGGGACCTCTCCCCAGCGAAATTCTGGGTCCGCTACTGTTCCTATAGTTTATTCACGCACAAGCTGTACGTACTAGCAATGGCTGCTATTTATTTCATATTATCTGTTGCTATGTGACGTGGTATCATTGTAGGTTGGCTTTACTACCGACAGCTAAATACACAATTCATAACAAGCGCACTTCAATGCCAACATACATAAAATTAATTTAATACCTCTTAAATTCCAGACAATGTATCAATAATACCACGTTGAATCTTAGATAAATCCGGCACTTTAGTAGGAGTAAATGTTAAAAGACTTATCGTGTTAATAATTTTAGGTATTATATAATATTCAAAAGGAAGTTTAAATATGCAATAATACAATCCATACGTATGTCCTTAACTATGTATAGCACGAAGTAAAAATAATCATAATTTAGAATTCTTTGGAGATAGTATAATACCGCGTAGGTGACATGCTTTAAGTTCCAAGTTTCAAATGCATAGCTTTCCAAAATATTTGGTTAAAGTTTAAAGTTGAATTATGCAATTATGCTATTTTTGCGGTATTGCACTATCGCCGACGAATTCCCAAATATGTAACATACGATTACATTTTGAGGTTATAAATAGACAAGTAAGGATTAGCTAGGTCCATATTGTAGATTTTCGATCTTATCAAATAAAATCTATATACGAAGTTATACAATTACACTGACTATAAAGTGTTGTTACAACCATCTACATCAGTTCCACATAATTTAAGGGTTTTTCACCTCATCACAAGGTTCAACACATGAATAATGAATATTATAACCTCAGGCTCATGTAATCGCTCAACATTGAGGGCAGATGAATCAAACATGAGGTGATGATGATTGCCCACAGATGTGATACAATAATACTGATTATGGCGCCTTGGTAGACAGGTTACGTCTTGACATGAGATTAGAGTTCTAGAACATTGGTTAATTTTGTTTTATGTAATGTGGGGTGTGGGTCGCCTATTAACTAAGTAAAACCTTTTCCATTAACAAGTAATGTGACGAATAGTTAACGAAAGTTGGCAATGGGTGCAAGGGGGTGCACTTGAAAACCCTTGTCGTTGAAGAAAATATTAAATTGCAAAAAAAAAACAACTTACTCTCTCTCGGCATATGAGAAAAAACTCTGATATCCATAAATCCCTAAATAAAATTCTTTTGGCGCATAGGTATATTTTCCATGAAAACTATTCTTTAACGTAACGGTAAGCGTAAAACATACGTAACGTACTTTGTAAATACCGAGTGCACGGAAATAAAACAGATATTTGTGTCGCAATGTCAGTGGTAGACTAAATAAAGCTTAACGGCAATATTCTGACAAACTAATGAAATGTTTGTTTGGCGAAGCGCTACTCGCAGTAGCGTCTAGTCGTAAGTATTTTAGGAAAATAGACTATTGCAGATAAATTGCTTGTAATAGAATATAAATTTTATATCAATAAAATAATGTTGGCGTTTTAGTCCCGCAATATGTCGTCATTGCATGCAGTAGCTCGATGGATTATTTTTTAGTTGCGAGCCTAATACTGGAGTACTTTAGGAATAAATAAAATAATAAAAACATCAATATTATCGTAATATAAATTTCGAAGTATCTTTCCCGTATGCTGAACAACGTCATAAATCTAAGAATAGTGAACAAAACACAAAGCCGATATATTTTATAGACATAAAATATTCAAATGATATGTCTAATCTTCGTGTCTTCGGCTGTTAATTGAATAAAATTTAAATTGTTCCCGTTATCAGCACTAATGTCGGAGTAACCAGCGACAAATCGTTTAATAATAGCCGTGGCCTAATGGCGGCTACACACCTGCAACCCGGAACCCGCTAAAATGTAACGCAATAGTATGCACGTGGAGTTTCATAATGCTTTTTTAAATAATATATAAAATGTGTGAATATTTATTGTTATATTTAATTATAATAATTATTAATTATTGCATATTCTTTATCAGATATGGACAGAGTGTTATTCATCTACATTTCTACAACAAATTATCAATAACAATAATTGATAGAAAAAAAAATAAGTTTCAGGCGCACATAAATGCTGGTTTATTTATGAAAACTTAGTAGAATGGTTATTAGACGTTGTTTAAAAGTTTTTACTTCCAACTACTGACTGTCAATGTTGGACACGTGCACAGATTTTTAACGTCTAATAATATGAACTTAACGGCTCTACGATTTAATACCTTTGTGGTTTCCTCAAGAAAAGTACATCATTATTTTTAGTTAGAAAAAAATATCGATGTCAATCAAGCTTAATAAATTTAGTCAAAAAAAAAGTTTTTTCTTTTTTAGTTTTGGCCAAACTTGCAGGTAATATTTTTCAGTGGCATAGTAGTGCAGGCTTCACGTGGTGAGCGCGTGGCAGTTCTTACATTGATCCTAATTACCCGCCGTGCTCCTACAACGTTGTTTACAAACATTCGCCATTTTTTACGACGCCTTTTTGCAATTCAACTTGACGTCAATGGATTTTACGTTGCGATTTCGACGATTTTAAATAATAATACGCTAAAATCTTTCTAGATTTTATTCATCTTAATTATTTGTTTAGTGGATAAAAAATTTACGTCATTGGAATATATGACGTATTTCTTAAGTAATTTTAAGTTATAATCATTTCAGAGTTAAAAGAAATAAAGACATAGTCTTACAAGTGAAGCTAACTATTTTAATTTAATTTATAACTCAACTTATAACTTTTTACTTATAATTTTTGTTTCTTTTTTTTTATTATCTTTTCCAGGAGAAAAGTCCGTATTAACGCGTGTGAAACCACAAGGGATTTGTAGTATATCTATTAATATTATACATGGTTTCAAGGGAATAAATATATTGGCTGGAAAGTTTTGACGGGCGTAATTAAAACTGTTCCCAATGTGCATCGTCGTATGAATATGTATAAAGTTTTTATTACACTTGTTGTTGTTTATTATAATAACTCCATTTCTATTTCCGCATTTTACTTCATATTTGGGTTTTTTAGCTAATGTAATATGTATGAAGCAAGCGTGAAAACGTTAATATTAACTTTCTAGAAAATGTATCTAATGAAAAACAACAGAATATCTCTTTTAAGTTAAAAGAATAATAAGTAAAGTGTATTATTTAATATATTTATCCAGCAGAGGCTTGAGAGGTCAAGGAACAAGTTACAATAGTGATAATTACTTTTGTAAAACGCATCCTTTAAAGCAAGATGCAATTTAAAGAATCACAAATGTATTTTCGCTTCTTAAAAAAAAAAAAAAACAGTTTTTACCTCCATTTAAATCTCCAAAAAAAATGTTCGAAAAAATACAACAGTTTAGTATTTTTTCAAGATCATAAGACAGGTACCATAGACAGCCTTGCAAAAACATATTTTTTAATTTATTTGTATAAATTAATTCATAAATATTGCGTTTTAAATAAGTAAGACGTAGCTAAGCAGTTTTTGTGGGATCTTAAGCTATTGCTCTGGATTATAATATTTCTCAAAAAGAAGAATAAATTGACTTCAAATTGCAAAATATACAGTTTTGTTAACTTGAATGCTGTTTCAGTTATTTTGTTTTGCAAAAAAAGCTACTAAAAATCGATTTTGAAAAAAAAATAAGAACAATCTGAAAAAATAACCTTTTTTAATAATAAAAAAAAATAATTATCAAAATTCACTTATAAGACGGCAATTTACACTTTTTACTATAGTTACATAGTCACTACAAACATTTAAAGTGATAAGTGAATAGCTTTTATCCGATTTGCATGCATCGAACTTTGGACGCATCGCTCGCGTCACTCAATTAACTGCGCAAGAGTTCATTGCTTGTTGATGATTTAACGTTGCACAAAAAACTTAATTGAATCGTTCACCTTTGTATTAATTGATGTTTTGAAAGATTTCAAAGATAAATATGTTTTATTATATTAATAAAAGATTTGTTCTTTTTTTGCCAAAAAATTTTGAATAAAACATACAGTAATTTTATATTTATGAATAAACAGCGTATATACGTGTAGTCTAGACTCTAATATCGACTGTCGATTTTTTCATATTTTAGTTTCTTCTTTAATTATAACTTAAAAATCGTTTTGAAAGATATTCCTATTGCCATGTACCTACCTAATTATGTGATGACATGTGAAATTGTATCTGGTCGCAATATACAACAAGATCAAGTAGATGAAAATAAAGAAAAGATAAGGTGCCACTTTTATTAATATTTCAGATATAAATATTAAGAACCAATATTATTATCTAAACATGCTATCATAAAAGATAAGATATGCTTTATATTACAATGACCTTTTAACAAAGAAATATTGAGCAATTAAAGCTAAGTTTTAGGTCTGAGACGTTTCGATTACAGCAAGACGAGCTGCTCTTTTAATATAAATTCAAAACTTGTCGCAAAAAGGCACAACATTTCAATGTTTGGAAAACAACTCCCTAGCATTAAAGGCCGTGTCCTTTTTTTTTGCCCCGCAATTTGCAGGCGCCATTTTGATTTCATTCTGTCAAATACAACGACACTTCATATCATACTTCATATGTCAAAATCCGTCCAGCTGTTTGGGCTGTAGGACGTGCCAAAGAAATGGACATACATATTATAGTTGTCCATTTCTTAGCAAATAAGTTGCCATCGTAAAAGAATAGTCTGCCACAGCGTCCCCAATGCACACCGTAAGACATCATGAATGCATATAAAACGAATTATATAAATATTTAGAATATACCCACCGCCCGTATTGTATGTCTCCGTGACCCAGTTACTGTAGGTATTAATGAGTGTTTGTTTACTGTAGCTAGCTGGATTATGCCGACTGTTCGGCGTTATCAGTCATTATTTTGTAATGATTAAACACACATTGTGTAATAATATTTGTCTGTGGATACGAGTTAGATATTATTTCTATTGTTACAGTCTTATGTAGTATTTCTTTGAGACGTTTTTTCTGAAGTTAGGTTATAGAACTTAGCTGTAAGTTTGACTACAAATTGTCTTACAGTCTAGTCAATCGATTTTGGAAAACTTTGAAGTAGTGAACGTTATATGTAGATATAGCAATATAGCAATGTATTGTAGATATGCAATATATTGTAGATATATTGCTTTATCTACATACATATAACGTAGATATAGCAATATAGCCTAAATATTATTCTAAATACATATAAGCTTGAATTTCTGTCAAAAATTTCATTGAAAGCTGTTTGGTTATTTTTGAGTAGTGTACCTTTAGAGCAACAAATACCCATCCATTCATATGAATTTTCGCACCTATAAATATTTTAAGACTTTAATAAAACACTTTTTTTTTTTTAATTTAGAGTATATTGAACCATAAAATAATTCACCTCATTCTTTTAAAAACATTCACAACACTAGTGTAAACAACACAGTCAAAAAACGTCTGATAAACACGGATCCGTTATTTTTATCGATATTATTTACAAGTAGAGAGATGTTTCGGTTGAAAATATTCGATAATATTTACATTCTAGACTTAGGTCATCAAACTCTTTTATAATTAATGCTTTGAAGCTAGATTTGCATATTTTCTTGTCACGCCGTGGGCGGCGTGCCACTCCTGTCTCGAATCGTTTTAATCGATGAAAGTGCGGGGAAATTTCGTTTGAAATTTTCAAACAATTTGACAGTTACGTGTTTGATGAATAATTCGATAGCTTAAGAGCTTCATATGGCCAAAGTGATATTCAAACAAATGTATGTTTAACAAAACAGTGTCATTGATCGTCAGTCAATTATTTTTTGTATCTTCTTCGAAGTTTTAATTTTAATATAGTTAAAGTATTAGTTCAGTGTTTTGTAGAAAAAAAATGAAATAGTTGTACAATTAGTAATAATCAAAATAAACATAGTTTTAACTATTTCTTAAGTTAATTTCATGTCCTTCTGGTTTTTAATAACGTGAAACGTCATATATAAATGTTCGCTTATTTATTCTCTTTCTTTGTTAAAACAAACCCTCATCTATCTTTGAAACACTTCGACACATCAACGTGAATACATTTAAATAATTACGTTACCTGATGCGGCGTTACATAACATGTGAACTGTACAATCGTCGTGGATTTGAAATTATAATCGTCACGTGCGGTGCCACGATGCAATGAAGCTAAGCGTATGGGCAGCGACCGAATTAACCTTAAACGTAATATGCGATTTAATATAAAAAAAAAAAAAAAAATACGAAAAATAAATAAAAAAAAAAATTATATTTTTTAATAACTTAAAAAAAAAGCCAGGCGCCCGCCTCCAGCCTGTCATTGTTTGTTTT
>DVXP01000065.1:0-31814 GCA_018235645.1 Junonia grisea | reverse complement strand
TCAGAGGAATCGGTCAAGCCGTTTCGGAGGAGTATGGAGACTAACATTGTGACACGAGAATTTTATATATAAGATTAGGATACAACACCACAAACATAACCGGCATCATAATAACAATATTTCTTCACGTTATCACGAAATCTACGTAAATATTTTCATATAAAATATCAGGTTATTTTCCGTTGAAAATATCATTTTTATACGGCTACGGACGTTTGTAAGTTATAACACCAACAATATGATACATTGAGGTATTTGTCCCCTACGTTTGTTCGTCGATAAAAATACGTGGGAATACTTGTTTGTACAGAAATATTTTAAAAATATCTATATCAAATACCCATATATTCGTTAAAATATATCCTTCTATATGTGTGTATGTTGTACACAAGGTAAAAAAAAATATTTAAAAAATGTACGTGTCAATCTCTATGGAACTACAAATTGTGTACATGACGTTTAGATAAGAAAATTATAAGCTTTTACGGTTTTATATTACATATTTTTAGATAACTAAAAATAATTATCGTTACAAAAATATCAAAATATACCATTCTTTGGATCATCATGTTAAATCAGTTACTCCTTCAGTTCGTTAAAGTTTATATAGATATATGGATTCATAAATATATCATTTTGTATACAATATACTTTCAATAGGTAGGTACGTCAAATAAACAAAAATGTATATTACTAACATTAGCCATCAAATATACTATAAATAACCATAAAAAATAATACAAATTCAAATATTTCTTTATTCAAGTTGGCTTTGGGAGCTCTTTTGAATCGTCAGCTTACATTTTTTTTTATCTACCGCCGGTTCGGAAGGTAGATCCTAGCCGAGAAGAACCGGCAAGAAACTCGACTGTTACTCTTTTCAAGTACAGTTTTAACAAAGGTTTGTCAATTACAATTTGCTTTATCTATCTTGCCAGAAAGACAACGAGCATTATGTCCTCGCGTTTACATCGTTCATATTTATTAATACAATTAATAACAATTGAATGCAATGTAACAAGCAAGCCTCCAACCTTTTAGATCGGCGATAACTCGGGTCTTAGCTCGTTATTTATTACGTAGCTCCGGACATAAATCTCTTGTACTCTATATAATATGAAATAGTAGGTATGTATGAGCAGGATTTAGTCCTATTTGGTACTATTCTGGACACTTGTAGTTTCACTTGTAGTATCATTTGGCGGATTTTTACAAAAGAGTAGCAATCGTAATATTGTATCCTAAATATACTGAGTGTTATTTTGAATGAAACAATGTAAATTAAATACAGACTGTTTAGTATTGATTTAAACTGATAAAAATTAGCTTAGACTTAAAATCTATTATTGAGTTTTATTTTTAGAATTATCTTATTAAAAGTTCCGAAACCTTAAAGTTTCAGTTCCATCATATGTTCAATCAAATATAAGATATACCATTCTTGACCGGTATTCATATTAATGCTTGTTTTTTGTGTGTTTAAACCACCCTGTATCTAATATCACGATCGATTCACCAAATAAGTACTATATCGTAATAGTTATAGGTATTCTTAGACTATCCTCTGCTTCGTACGGGTATCCCTAACTTTTGGAAATTTAACATAACCCATGTTCATCGGAGATAGTGTAGCTTCCCAACAGTGAGAGAATTTTTCAAATCGGTGAAGTAGTTTCGGATCGTATTCATTTCAAACAAACACCCAAATCTTTCCTTTATAATATTAGTATAGATAATATATTTGAAATTGGTTATTTTATATATTTTATTGTATATTGTGTGACCTGGCACCTCTGTGCGGTGCTCGTCTATTGAATTTGTATTCCAAACATTACGCGGTACGTGATGTTTTCGTTAATGCAAATTTCGAGCACAGACCAACGAATTATTCGGCTAAGTATTGTTTTTACAAGGCCACTAAAATATACATATACTATACATATATAAACTTACTACGAATTAACTTTGGTAACATTTTGTATACTATTTCGTTTTTAGCGTTTTTTTTTAGCGATTCAAAAGAGCTCCCATAGCCAACACCTTGAATAAAGAATATTTTGAATTTGAATTCAACTTACTTCAAAATGGAGCTCTATTTGTTCATATTTTTCACTTAGCTTTATCATTTATAAACTGATTTTCGAATAAGTATGAACTGATTTGGTTTAAGAAAACATATCTACAGTTATTAAAAAAAATTATATAAATAAACAAAATTGAATTTTAAAGTCTATTCAAATATTGTAAAAAAGAAATAGATAACGAAACTAATTGTGAATTTCATTCATTATTTCTTCGGTAGGGAAAGAGCGTTCCAGATTTTTCTACGAGATTTGAGTTACTTAACTTAGTCACTTAACGAACAAACCGACAAACTAATTTCCCATACTTGTAATTGAACATGTTTGAATATAAAAGTATCTTGTAACACAAGTCATTATTTTATCAATTATGCTGTAATTAAATTATTTGAAAAAAATATCGAAAGTCATCGCGTAAATATTGCACACATCCGTTCTTGCATTTTAAAACTAAAAACAGTCGATTAGACTGACTATTAGTCAAAATGTATTCGTAAATAATTTAAATGTCGAGAGGAGCGGTCGTTTTGCGCCTGGACACGGCTTACAAGATCGTTTACAACCTGTTTACAAAGTGGGATCCACTTTTTTTTCTACATTAAGAGTGTTATCTCTTTTTAGAAGTGCCCTCTGACAATTTTAAAAGCCACGACGAATGAGAGGTCGTGATTCCTTTATTTTTTTTACCTTTTACCGTCCCGGGACGAGGTTCTTAATGGGGCATGTAAAATTATTAATAATTACCAACAGAATTTTTAAGATACGATCCGTTTTAGGAACGTCATTTAAATTCATGTAAACGTCTCGTTCTGTCGCACGTTTTTGAACGTTTAAAACGAGGTAAAAAAGGCAGTCGACTTGAACAAATTATGCTAAATGGTGGACGTGATATACGGCGGACGGCGCCGCGCGAGCCTCGGATAAATAATAAACATAAAAACGTAACGACACCTCTAATTTATAACTCACTCGAGCTACTCGCTCCTTGGCGAATTATGATGGAGTTACATGTTAATACATTTAGTACCTGTGGTTAGAAACTTAGAAACACACTATTTGCACGTGTTATGACGCTGTGTCCCAACACAGTAGTGTGTTTTTCGACTCAACTCTACACAAAAGTAGCTCTAGCAATTATGTTGCATTACACTGGGAAAAAATTGTACTGGTTAAGATTAATGTTAGAAAAATCGATGTAAGGGTACTGGTGCTAATTTATATACAGCGCTCAGCTGTTGGCTGATATTTTAATACATGCTAAGTGTTCGATTAATAATTTTAAAGAGCTCTATCAATTTATCAACATTTTTATTTTATTATGTTTTACATTATTATTTTAACAATTATTATTTTTTAAACAGCACTTCAATGAAACCAAACAACTAATTTTAGGGTTTACCTAAATGTTCTAAATAACTACATATTATGTATTTAGTATTAGTATGATATTTTAATTAATAAACAGTAATGTCCATTTGTCTTTCCGTCTATAATTTTAAATACCAAAGCAAACTAAAAAAAATTGAAGTAAAATAAAAAAATATTTTTGGAAACCCTATCACAAATCAGAGTTCTGAAGTAACAAACAAAATGGCTATTAAAAAACAAAATGTATACATAAATATTGTTATAACGTCATGTCAACTGCACCCTGGCCTTTAGCCCGCCCCGTATTGTTCAAACGCATTACCATACCACGTTCGTTTTCAAAACGTACAAAAACGCATTTGCATCTTGCACTCTAGTTAAAATTAGCACAAATTAAAATTTGAATGGTGTTGTTTTCTACCTACTACGCGAAATCTGTGGGTATTTCGTTGAAGGAAAATAGAACAAAATCGTGGATTAAGAAAACTCTACCTATTGAGTTTTATAATTTAGAAATTCCGAAATACATTAATGGTATTTTTTATTTCTTTTGCCACATTTTAACTTGATTTCAGTTTAATATGGTTTCTTATTTGTTGCATTTCTCTCTACGCCTTTCCAGAAGCACTGAAATCAAAGAGCTCAGCCTTCCTTACCAAGTTACACAGAGATCAACATTTAACATGTAAACAACAGGAAACTACGCACAATTAATTGTGTTTTTACTTAATAAAAACACCTTTATTTATATTCAGTGTCACCTTTGCCATTTTAAGGAGTTGGGTCCGTCCGCGTAACGTTTATGAATAAAACCGAAACAATGAAATGACCGTATTTAAATTCAATCGTTACAAGAATCCGGCGATTTTATACTAAACTGTAAATAAATCTGTAACTACTATTAAACGAGTTTTACGTATAGTTATAATTTTATCAAGTCGAAATTACATTTGACCTATAACATTATGACTAACAATTACTTGCGACTTCGCCTACGTACGTATACTCTATACTGCATACAATACTTATATTGCATACAAACATATGTAATATATACATATACAGATATGTGCCTTTCTTACTTCTTTAACAATAGAATATTGTAAAATCCGTCTCTAGGTGTTGCGCTTCTTTTTTTTTTGTTGACGCAGGGTAAATCTTCATAGATACCCGACTCCTGGGGGGGAGGTCGGGTTATGTGAGATTACACTCACTAAAACCCCCTGCGATGGCCGCCACAGCACGGAAAACGGAGAGGCTACGGGATCACTTTCGCAGCACATCCGTGGCCTCTCCCGACGTGTTGCGCTTCTAAAACATTGTGATGAATCCATACACCATGGTCAATCTCTCTTATACAAACATATTTGATAGATAAATATTCAATTGATGTTCAATACCACTTACAGTTGTTCATAAGTGTAAAAAAGCACAAATCAGTAGGTACATATTACTAGACAGATTCTCATAACATCCACATTAGTATAGCGTTGAAAGCAACCACGGCCATTTTGTGTTCATCAAACGTCAAGCCCCACGTCCAAGAGGTAATTAGTTTTCGGTGCAGCACGGACATTCCTACGATACCGATTTGCCGACTCACCCAGCTTATCTACAAGATGTACAGGTGTTTTTGTGGCTTCTTTACAAATACATTTGATTAAAATATTGTTCGGTACACGATTGGCCGATGTCGGAGAAAAAATATCTATTCGAATGTGTGTGAATACTTTTCACTTTATTATTATAGACTGTTTTATAAAACGATATGATGGATTGTAGAATAAAATTAATTGACACTGGCTTTACGAAAAAATATTATAAAAGAATTCGAAGTTGTAAAAACGAGAGACATAAGATTATTTCAGAAGTTAATTCGTTTAATCGTCTAGCTTTTTCTATTGATAACACGAATCTTGGAAATTACTGACGAGTTAATGAAAAACTATAAGGTAGCAAAGATTTAAAAACGTGAATTAAAGTCACTACCTATAAATTCTAAATACCTATTTTGCTTCGTAGTTAACCTTTCGAAACCTTTTGAAATAATTGGGACTAATTAACCTAATTAATTTAATAACAAAATGAAAGAAAAAAAGTCAAAAGTAATTAATCAATCTTAAACTTTACGTATAAAACCCACCTTGTTTTCACCAATACGTAAATAAAGATTTAACTTTAACATCACACAACCATCCACACTTACATAGACCCACAAACACCATAGATCTTGCTTCTTACCTATCAATCAGTAAAACAATCAAAAAGTAAACGTAGGATGTGCAATCGAACCGAAGCTGTTATTTAGCTCAGCGTAATATTAGGTCATACTAGGGTTGCTAGATGGTAAATCTGGGATTGTCCCTGAATTTCTCGTCCCGTCCGGAGTCCAGTAATAAAGCGTTGTTCCGGAATCCGAAAACCTTGATGACCTTTTTTAGCTGAAATAGCACTTCTATGGTATTTTAAGGGGGATGACGGCGTTTTTTTTTTTTTTTTGTAATGGCATTTCTATGATAGGGTAAAGAGGGTGTCAACCTTTAGCCAAAATGGCACTTCTATGATATGGTAGAGAGGGTACCGATCTTATTTTTTAAATGAACTGGTTATTTTAGAATTGTCCCGGATTTGATATCTTCCTATCTGGCAACCCTAGGTCACACGATTCAAGTCTAGACCCGCATCTCTTCCCCTCTTATTAAGCAAAGAATTCGCCCCGAGTAAAAGCATTACCTTACATCGTTCCCTCCAGTGTGAATTTAGAGAATTTGCATTGAACGAACGAAAAAGGATGAACTTTTTCTTTTTGTTGCTCAACATTCTTGATATTGAATTATTAAGAATCTGTGGTCCTTATAATAGTGTTTTTGGTTTGATTGTGAATAATTAATAACTTAAGACTATCAAATATCTGTCATGAATTCGAGTTTGTCAAAAAAAAACTATTTCTGGTTTTATTGCAACCCTATAATAGTTGCTTTTAGACCTATGTGATGTGTCTCTTCTTAATAGTTTTTTTTAATGGAAAGTAAATACTGTCGCCCATGGGCATTTGTAACACCAAAGGAGCTACAAAATGCGTTGCCGGTCTATTAGGGGGAATGGAGGGGGAATGGATGGGAAATTAATGAGGAAGAGGTGGGGAATTGGGCCTCCGGTACCCTAACTCACGCGGTGAAACAAAAACGCGGTGGTGTGGTTTCCCCGTGGCTCTCCCACGGGGAAGTTACACTTCAATACTAGGTACTCTATATAACACAAATTTCATGCAAATGAATGCTATGAAAACCACAATAAAAGTCATATTTACAACTTTTTTTTTTACACGTTTCAATTGGTAACAACAAAATAGAGTTATTATTTTGCTATATTAAACGTTCGTTAGGTATATTTAAATGTTACAGAATTTAGTATTCTTTAAATGTTGCAACGCAATACGAGGTTTTTCATTGCCATCTTAAAATTAATCAAGAAAATACTGTTAAATCGTTTCGCATACAAAGGCAACATATTGTTTTAAGACGTAGAAAACACAATTAAATCAATTATTATATAAAAAAAATAAGCTTAGACTCTTGTTGGTCTCGTAGCCTCATATGATATTCCAATTAGAAATATACTGGTCTTAAGAAATTCCACTTACTACATCTCTTACTGAGCTTACACAAAGGCCTATGATATCTACCAACATATACTTAAAAAGCCTTAGTCATACTGACCATGTAGTTTAGAATAAGGTATATCCAAGTCGGATACATAATGATACATAATTATCTTACGAAATATATTTTACCAGCCAAGTACTGCAAGTTCCAGCTACGTGTTTATCTTCGAAAATGACGGAATCAATTCCTAAAACGCTAAATGTCTTCGTAACACAGCCTGTACGTATACACTGTTGGGCATAAGACTTTTCTCCTATTAGGGAGATGGTATGGAGCTTAATCCACCACGCTGCTCCACTGCGGCTTGGTGGATATACACGTGTCAGAATTTCTTTCGGCACATGCAGTTTCCTCACGATGTTTTCCTTCACCGTCGAGCTCGAGATGAATTTAAACACAAATGTAGCACTTGAAAATCCAGCGGTGCTAGCCAGAATTTTTGCTAAATGTCTTCAACACAAGATAATGCTTTACAGAACTTTGGTTTACTTGAGTTTAAGTTACCAGTCAGAATATAATTATGGCGGGTATTGGACCATAACCAAGTACGTATTGGTTTGTGTTTCGATTTCACATATCGTCGTCGTCAGCCAATCGCAGGCCACTGCCGGACATAGGCCTCCCCAAATTTGCCCCAAACATCCCGATCCTCCGCAACCCTCATCCAGCCTGCTCCGGCAACCTTGCGTATGTCGTCGGTCCATTTCACATATAGGGCTGATTATTTTGCCAATGACATATATGTAGTATAATAATATTACACATTTGATTGTTTGTATGTTTGAAATGCATAGACTCCGGAACTACCTACTTGACTGGTTTAAAAAATTCTTTCATTGTTAGGAAGCTACACTATCCTTGGTGTATATAGGCTATATTATTTTTATTTAAGTTAAGCCAGAACGGTCTACTAGTATCTAAAATAGAGACGACAAAGTTTGTATTCATCTTGGCGAGATAAAATGTCAAACGTAGCTCGTAATAAAAATGTCAAAGCCATCAAATCCTGAGCCTTGACAAACCGCGTGATCCATAATTTTTTACAAGTAGTAGTGTTCCTTAAAGTGATTTACATAGATGTTTTAGCGTTTTTTTTTCTTTTTGCGGTCGAATGAATGCCGTTGCATTTAAACGTCGTTAAGTTTAAACATTTTCCGTTAAGCTTCAAAGTTATTGATTGGTGCTTGCAGATTCATAATTATTCATAAAACCTGTCATTAGGTATTAAATTCGTCTTATAGTTATTAATTATAAGGCTTTCAAGATAACGTTTTTAATATTTAAATTTGTTTCTTATGATGCCTACCATATCTTGTTAGTTTGTAGCGCGATCTTGACCAATCAAAATGGACCTATATTGCTACATTTAGAATAATTACGTACAAGGGAATAAAAAACAATAAATACCATAATCCTTATTAACATTTGTAAATATTTACCGGTGTATTTAAATCTTAAGGAAGTTGTTTTTTTCCCTTCATTGCAGGAAATTGCTACGTGTCTTTATTGCTAGTAACCAGACCGGTCGGTTACTAATTTATCAATTATATTATAACCACTCGTAAATCATGTCACCCATTAAAATTACTCTGATAAATATTCCTTTAAAAGCCGGTCACGAACCAGCGTCCAAACAGATTTTAGCAATAACGTATCAACTCGTTTAATGCTTAATTTATTCTTATTTAATTCATAGATATAAAACGAAAAAGGTTTCTATAGTTCGTAACAATGAAGAGACGAATACATCTTCATATTGATAAGTCGTCGAGGCGCCTAAATTTTTTGCCCGCTCCCAATTATGTATAACAACGATCGAGAAAATTTAAACAGTAAATAATGAACGTTTCCTGCTACCGGTGTTCGCGCTATTTAATTAGTAAAGTGGAATCCTAACAAACTACCTAACAAGCCATAAAACATGCGGATTATTGAAAAAGAATAACATAAAAAGCAAAACAAAATGGCCGACATTACCTGCGCGCGCCACTCTACCTTTTGAATTTTTTCGGCGCGGGAGCGCAGCCCTACAGATAAAACCCTGTCGTGGACACGAGTAAGACAAAAGCGACCTTTATAGTAGTTTATTTTTGATTACAATCGTCCACTTTATTCATTTGAGCGTGCGACAAACCCTTGTATTTATTTTAGTACTCGTTTGTTTTTCTTTTATTAGATTTTTTATTCGAGCACAGATTACAATAATTTCGATATTCAATTTTTTATCTGTGAAATCTGAATGTCAGCGATTTGTTACACGAAAAACTATTTTCATTCTCAGCATGTTTATTTCGTATCGAAATCCCGAAAATTTCGTCGTGTACCGCTAATAAATCCTGGCTGTTACGGCGAAGCGTAATTTTTCTGAAAAAAATATCCATTTAAGTATAAGGTTCGGTCTCACAATGCGATTCGCGTTTAGATTCCGTTCGGAATCTTCGCAGGCAAAAAGTTCTTTAGTGGCGAGCGTGTGAATACAGGAGATCCCTTTGTTCGCTCGTCTTCGAGGACGCATCAGCTGGCTTATGATATAGCAAGGCCCTGATTCTGTTCGACAAATTAGAGCGCAAGGTGCATTACTTGCTAGAAAATAGCAAATTACACGCTCGTTTGCGTTTCGCTTTACAGCTGAATACGATATCCCATACAGAATGTTACTATTGCTCACTATCACATAATAGTATATATGTATATCGTCTAATCTAAAAGAAGCATTTAAAAGTGAAAACTATTATAGTTCTGTTTTAAAACAAGCAAGGGATTTCAAAAAAAATGCTATGAAATCATTTTTAATTTCATTACTATAACTCTAAAATGGTTGTGCTACTCGAACGTCGTCGTGTGTAACCAATTAAATCCATACCTTAGTAAAAAAGAAAACACTATCTAAATGTACACTGTCACAGAAAGCATTTATATTTATCAGCTGTCACTTACATATTCGATACAATTTACATACTCACCGGAATGATCATTGGAAATTATATCCCTGGGCTAAGATTTCAAACCTAATAACTTAAGAGACATTCGAATTTAATTTTATGTATTTTAAATATCTGGTTATTTGTTATTCATCGATAAGGTGCACCGCAGGGCTCAAAGGGTACGGGGGGCGAATAGAAAATAAGGTCACGATAGTAACAACTGCCTAACCAACATTTCGATAAAATCGAATCAATAGCGTCTCATTATGGCATGCAAAACGACTTAACAATGATATCTTGATTTATTATGACAAGAGACTAAGCCTTAAACTTAACTACTTTTCGACTAAAAATCTGAGAGCTAGAACAGTTTATAAATCTCAAAATTTAAAATCCGCAGTTAGGCCGTTGTTGCCCTCGCAGCCTCTCATTCCACGAATATTTGGCATTACCATGCGAATTGGTACGTTTTTCTCTGGAACATGCAACATGCATATCTGAGGGCACAATTAACATAACACAAGTTCGCTCCGTGTGCCCTCTGTCATATCTGCAGTAGATTTAAGGATTATGTGTTTTTTTGTACCATTTTGTTGCATGCAAATCTGTATTGAAGGAAATCGCGATGACTTGTTGAACGTCAACTCTTGTATTTGTAATGACGACATTGGAAATATTTTGTTGGGTTTAGAATAGGGCTTGTAAACGTGTGATATTCTCCTATTATTTTGAGTACAGATTCTAAGTGGGTGCGACAACTTTATTGGGTCCTCGGATACGGGTTAACCATCAGAGAATTTATGACTGTTAAGTAAAAACTGCGTGTTCTAATATGTACCCGATATAAGTGAGTGGCCCGATATTATTAGTATCAAAAAATAAGTTTATTTTACCAAATAAAACGAAAAAAGTCGGTTAATAATCTTATCTTACAAACGAAATTTAAACCTAAACGTTTTTCTACAAAAATATTTAAAAAAGACAAAAACTTAACTTATTTAATAAAAAGAACAATACTACAAAACGATTATAATACGATGTTAGATATTACCACTAACAAAGTAACGATCGATGAATATCGATAAATATGAAACGTTTTCGACTCGCTGAGATTACAACCAGTCGGGGGTAGCAGATGCCTCATCTTTAATATCAAAAAAATTGCTTACAAAAAATCCTCACATCATTATGTATTTATTTTATTAAATAACACCGCATATTCTATTAAAATTCGATCTTATTAATGAGGTTAGACCGTCGAAAATAGCTGTCAAAGTGTACGGGCCGTGGATCATAAAGTCCACGCGCAGTGGGGTACGGGTACGGCCGAGGCCCAAGAATGCGTTTTTTATTGCTAACATTTATGATACACCGCAATTATCAGTTTAATATGTTTTATATTAATGACATGGAACATAATTTTTAATAGCTACGTGGCTTCGTTTTGACTTCATCGAAAACGCTTAATTCCTCTTGTTGCGAGTTTACTTAGAAACAAATAGATGGGATGATTTATTGCGACCATTGGTGGTTCCTAAGATCTTTTGTTGTGAGATCATTGTTTAGGAAAAGAGTCAAGTGCTTATAAAAATAGAGGATTAAATGACCTCTCGCTAATAATAATCGCTAATCCGCATTATACTTGAAGTAAAGCACGTAATAATATAAAAATATAAATAGGTACTTCTTGGTATATTTTATTTGAATTGTTTACTTTTAATAGGCTTACTAAACACTAAATTTTATTTAAAAACAGATTATTGATATCTCTACAATCAAACTAGTCGGTTCTTTACAGAATAGCTCATATGTCTTATAATATGTTCAGTTACTTAAACACAGTTAATTTTTTGAACTATCGGAAACTAAAAACCTGGAATCAAGTAATTTAGTGAAGTTTCGAGAAGCATCTAGTACAAAAGACGAACAAGCGTGGCGCGACGGGCGTGCGGGTACCTGCGCCACAGCTAGGGTTGCCAACTGTACTCTAAAACATTATATTGTACTCTATATCATGCAAGTATGCTCTATCTATACTAATATTATAGAGAGAAAATTATTTAATTGTTTGAAATGAGTAGGCTCCGGAACTACTTGACAGACTTGAAAAATTCACTATGGGGAAGCTACACTATCTCCGGTGAAGATAAGCTATATTAAATTTTCAAAAAATTTATCAATTCTAAAATACTCTTAAGTAGCTAAAATACTCTTTTCATGTAAATCAAAGATGAATTCTTTATTGATATTAATTTAGAGTAAAGTAGAGAATTTGAAGTCATAAAATTGTTCGAAAAATGTAAGGTTTGCGCGGTATTCTATGACAAAGCATACATTAACTAGCATCAGCTATAATATAAACTATCTAGATGTGCTGTCAGTCAATGTATAACAATACCGAGCAAAGTTTACCGTATCTAAAAATTTAAAAACTCGTGCTAGGTGTAGAAATATAATATACTAGCAGACCGGCCCGGCTTCGCACGGTAATCCCTAACTTTTTGAAGATTTAATATAGCCTATGTTCACTGGAGATAGCGTAGCTTCCCAACAGTGAAAGAATTTTTCAAATTGTTCAAGTAGCTTCGGAGCCTATTCAATACAAACTAACAAACAAATGTTCCCTCTTTATAATATTAGTATAAATTTCTTCTAAAAGGTGGCAACCCTACACAATGCAAGAAATCAAAACTGTATTGTGCTAACACAAAGCAGTCAAGTGGTCCGAAGGGCTTTTGTTACACAAGCGTCTGATAGTAAAGGTGAACCTTAGACAATTAAAATGCACCTTATACGTATTTTTCAGAACTTTTTACGTTAAACTCAACTATATTATGACTATATGATGATTTTTGTGTAAGTTGGGATTAGTAAAAGACCATTGCATATGCATTTGCGTATAGTATGAGGGCTTATATAGATAGAGATTATTTCAAATAAATCACCAAGGTTCTTATTATAGACAAGATAGTAAATAATTTACATCTTAAATTTAATACGAATTTTAAATACATAGAGACAAAAGGAAGAGCGTAATATTGTGACAAAATTACAAATTCATAGGTACATATTATGATTTTTCCATAACAGTTGTGGGATTGCAACAGAAATCTCGCATATAAAAATTAATGTCACATGTAGATTAAAATGATAAATGAGCTAGCAAATTTAACATAAAAAGACATATATGTTTTACAAGAAACAACTTATTATGCCTTATGAAAAACTCACTCGAATTTCATAACAGGATCAAAAGACTTAGTAAACCGTATTTATACAACACAAATTACAAGTTAAACTATTTACATTTACTATAATTGTGACATCTATGCAGCGTAAAGTTTACCAACACTCTAATCTTCAAGCTCCAGCCGAGGAATGCGAAGCAAAGGCTTCACCTCAGACTAAACTATTTTCATACCGCTATACTAACGACTATAAAACCTATTTAATATACATTGCCGGCTAACTTCATCGCTGTTGAGAAAATTGTATCGAAACCCAGCAATGGATAGTGTCAATGTATGAGGCGGAGTTTTCGTCGTAACGTTATCGTCGCTCGCATTCGACTTTCGTAAAGAGTTCAACGCGTTACTCCACAATAAATAAAACCTAAAAAAAGTAAATCCTATGAACAAACAGCATCTCAGCAAATACACGAGCAAATAAAATCTTTTACATATTTCGGTTATCTCGTATAGATACTGCATCTAATATTTTTATTCTACAATTTAGTCGAAATGTTGTTTTGAAACTCCGAACAGTTGCGTTGAAATGGAATACGCAATTTTTATACAACGAATCGTTTTCTCATCATATGAATATAGGAGTACATACAGTTTCCGAATCGATAAAGTATATTCGGTCCGAAAAAACGCCATATAATCTCAAGTCATCCGCGTACCGTCCTCGGCATATTAATCGACGTTAGATCGGATCACAGCCTCCACAAAAACGATGGCTCGGTCCAGTTTCACAGAGTTCAATTATTATTCGTATCAGAGCTAGCACGGGCTACAATGCGTACTTATTAAACTTTTGTTACGTGGCCTTTTTTCTGACATCAACTCGGGCGCATACCTGCGTTTACCTGTGTACCTCGCTGTGTTTGTGTGCGTGTTTCTACGCTTACCTGTGCTTGTAGGAGGGCAAAACGATTTGCCATAGATCTATGTATTTGTAGAGTCGCTGCTACTATTTCGGTGTTACATGAATATTACATAAAAGCCTTTTTATGTTGGAAAATATTGAAAAAGCTTTTTATGTTGACGTCGCGTTAATGTCGTTCAGATTAACTATTATTGAACGTCATGTTAAAGAAATAGAAAGTATTTTTTTTTTCAATGAAAATTTATTGTAAGTTTATCAATATATTATTATTTATTTTAGTTACATTTCCTTGGATCGGATAAAACATAAGTAAAAGTTGCTAGTTAACCATCAAAAACAACAACTTAATATGTAATGATTTAGTGATTCGTTCTTTAAAAAACTAACAAATTAGCCAAAACCCTACGACCATACAACAAAACAAACGTAAAATTTTCCCGCCTCCAACTCTACGCGCACTAAGCTCTATAGCTGCGCCCGCGCATCGAGGTCCGTAAACCGGGCGGGCCAGTACACGATGGAAGGTTGTCGCGGTCGGTAGTGGGCCGCGTCGCGTGATGTCGCACCATGTTGGCCCGGGTCTTGTTGTGCCTGTGCGTGCTCAGTGCGGTGCCGCTGGAGGCGCGCCGCCACTCCGTGTCGAGGCACAAGCACTCGGAATTCGTCAAGGGAAAGAGTAAGTCAACAACATTGCTATGGACCTATGGATTTTACTGTGAATTTGTACACACGCAAGCTTGTAAACAGGCGTAAGTCTCCCAACCGCTGTACCGCTGGACCAATGGTAGTGTTAATTTTTGTGTCTAACGTAAATACATAGTGTTATAAAATACAGGTTAAATAACTCCAGCTAATCGCTCGTATAAAGTAAACAGAGCTTATCTCGAACTAACAAGCGTAGGTTTATATAAGGTGCGATCCGGCTTCGCGCGGACCAAACGTCATATAAATGTACTTAAAAGCCTATTATCAGATATAATGTAGCGTTCCAATTGTGAAAGAAGTTTTATTTCGCTCCAGTTTTTGAGTTATTTGTTACATATATAAAAAGCTTTCTCTGTAGATGAGTTAGCTAGGGCCGCACAATACAGTTCCGATATTGTTTTCAAAGACAATCGCGTTCGGTCCGGTTCTGAAAAGGCTCAACGAAAGCAAGGTGCGCGTGGGCGCATTCGCAACGAACCATAAAACGACGTTCATAATACGTGAATAAGGAAAACATATATAATATAGTATTATCGATTTTCGCAACTTGTTACGCCTACTTGTTTTTCAAAATAAGTCGTAAAAATAATACGAAGACATATAGAACTTGGTAGACTTTTTGTCTTCTGTGGTATACCGTCTATATTCTGTCTACTTCCTCCAATGTATGTTTTCCTTGAACATATAGCACGTGCTAATACCTCCATTATATATCTAACATTTGTAAGTACGCTCTAAGTACGACTTAGCGAGCACTTAGCGCGCCTAGCTCGCCTAACAACTTAGACCTAGATACAAATGCTAACGATCATAACCTAATACACAACGCTTACTCAAGACTAACATATTATATGTGTATAATATTCTTATTAGTGTTTAAAACATTTAATGTATTACAAAATAAAAATATTTCTGCGTAATTGTTGAGTAACGAACATTTAATGTTCGGTTAGCCATATTTTTTTAATATTAATCGTTTTTTAATTTTACAAACAATTTATATCAAATTTCTTTTAACATTAAAGTAAAAATTTAAGGAAGTTTGTAATGACAGTTAAAATATTACCTTGTGTAAAAATGTGCATGTGTGTGTGAGGCGCCTACGCAGGTATAGAGGCTCGTTACAAACTAAGTAGGCTTTTATGATTTAACGGCTTTACAAAATTAACAAAATACACGTATATAAATAATAATAAGTAGAAGCACTTTATGTACATAAAATACCTCATTTAGTTTCTACATTTAACTTTAAAGATAATTTATATTTCATTAGGCACCAAAAGCTTACGTCAAAGTCAATTTTTCTAAAAAAAAAAACTTCCAAAATGGCGCTATCATGTTTTCATTTATTCAATTAATAAGTAAGTCATTATGTTTTAAAAATCGGAATTTGAAAGTAGCCGTTCATAGGGTACCTAAAAGAATGAGCTTATACAACTGCCAAAATGGTTTTAACAACGCTACCTATAATATGGCGTACCAATGTTTAAGTTACTAAATATCAACTATTAAATACGAATACAATGTCATTGGATGTTTTGGTCTTGTACAGTTAAAAAAAAAAACAAAACCATAGACTACACAGAATTTTTCTCGCTAAAATCGAAGCCGAAAATATTAGGGTCCGTTGTTATGGAATTTCGTTACATATGACGTAATCTCAAAGCGCCATTGTTCGCCATTTTGATAAATAACCATGTATCAAAACGAAACGCGAATTTTAATGGAAATAGTATGAATAACAACAAAACATTAAATTGCGTGAGCGCATTTTTAATTCGTGTTCTTAAGCGTGAAAGTTTTTTATTTATTGCTAGTGTTGTATTTGAGGATGTTTTTTGTTAATAAAATTACATTACATCACTAAAATATTGGTTAATTATTTATCATTATTTACTTTTGTTTCGCAATCAAAGAGACACTCGTCTAAAGTTATATTTCTTTATTTCGGTAAACATCTAAAACAATATAAAAACTTAATGTATTTTTTTCAGTTTTATTAAACGTTAATTTCTATTTTATCTAATCGAGTTAATTGCAATAACAATAGAATTTTCATTCGTACATGAACCACAGTATGGCCAGTAATTGCAATTACACCCACATTCAAATATTCAATATCAATCAATCGCTTATGATTTAATTACAAATAACGTGAATGAAAAAACAATAATAATAACATGATTAAAATGACTTTTTAATTAAATAAATGATATATAGTATGATGTATAAACTATAGGTATATATGTAAAAGAAACATCAAAAAATGCTACGCACTGTCGTTAATAAACATTTAATTAAAAATAGTGGTTTGTTCTTAATTACATCTATCGCGAAAACAAATCGATCGTTTAGCGAGACTTATATCTACAAAGTAAACTTGTTTTAGAATTTTATGTGATGATTAGAACGATATCAGCAACTTGTTCCGTGCTAAGACGCTCGGAACGTTGAAATATTTTTAGATAGAAAAATATTGCGTCTAATAATGTGTTCATGGAAAAATACAACCGTTTATAATTAAATATCCATAGATTTTGACGTGAGTGAAATGAAAACGACATGTATTGCAATTTTTCTCAAGTTTAGTAATTTTTCGTTATTTATAATAATTATTAATATCACCGTTTTAAAGACTCAATATTATTAAAGAAGAATAAACATATTTGTCGTGAAAAATTTGATTTGTCAATGTCATTTACTTGAAACGAGCAATAATTTTAACGTAAATGTTGTTGCAAGCCCATTGTTAAATGTACAACAACACGTAAGGTAAGGGCACCTACCTATTTCGTTATTCGAAAAACGGCTTCAATCAATGTAACACAAACTAAAAACACATAATCAAAAAATCGTAGAAATCATAAATTTAACAGAAAACACTACGGAATACATGTTAAAAATTCTAGAATCGACAAAGAGCCGTTTGAGTCAATCAAGTGAAATGAGATGCGAGAATCTATAAGGCACGGAGTTTTTTGACCCGAACAGTTCCGTGTTAAATATCAGATGTCGAAATAATGTATCCACTATTTTGAATAACCGGTAAAATTGAATACCAGAAACGAGGTATATGGACGATAATTAAAAATGAATATCATTTTGCTATAAAATTCTTTGCTTTTGGGTGCTTTCGAATGGCGTTATAAAACTTGTATGTGATTGAGGAAAGTTTATGTTACTATTTAAAACTAATAAAATACGCTTTAATTTATCGCTATATAATTATAAAAGTTATGGATTTTGCCAGTTAGAGTATCGCACTTTTGGATAGAGTCATGTTATTATTTATCATTTATTTTCATTTTTTAATACATCTGTGTAGATACAGATATATGAAGATTCTAATCAAATGCGTATTGTATTTTGACATTTTTTTTTCATTTTTCGTTTGTATATTCTAAAGTTTTACAACTTACAAACGCTAAATTTAGATTCAAAGTAACTTCCATTTATTTATTTATTTTTTTTATTATCTTCCAAATTTTGAACGGGCAACACTCAAATACTCTAAGAGCGACTCACTAATATACACATATCAGATATAAAAGCATAAAATTATTAAAACTTGTTCTTTTTCTTGTTCTGGAATTAAAAAATTAACGTTTCGAAACATCAAGATGTCATCAATGAACTGTATTGAGGCATTAGCATATCTCGTTCCACCGATGAGCCTTTTCAATATATTTTTCCATTCACATCTTCTGAATAATATTTTATCGGAGACTGTCAAATGTGTATCAAAACGCATCGCTCAAAGAATATATCACTGCAGTTTGCTAAGCTTTGTTGATTACATGTTTTTGTAATTTAATTGTCAACTCACTAGATCTATTTAATAATATAGACGAAATAGAACGACTAAATAATGTAACTTTTTATAGGGAAAAAATTACTATATTGATGGGGCCAAAAACAAAGTTTAAACATTTGTTTGTTACAAATATAAATACAAACCCAAATATATTCTAATTAAAGCATAACATCCAAGTCCAATCAAATGTGCTTACGGATGATCAAAATTAATATTTCTGTAAAACTCTGAAAATTGTCAGTCTCGAACAATGAGCCAAAGTTGTTTTGAAAATCAACTTGTATTTTTTGTAACTGCTATTAATAATATGAAAATTATTCAGAAAATATGAATATAATATGTTCTTCCATATAATATGGGTATATCAGGTTGGACTGACTACGTAAGTACCCATAAAGGGTGACAGGTTCGTCATGGGAAGGTGGAGACCAAGCTTCAATGCTTTTGCGGACGAAGGAACTGGTGTAATTATGATATGACAGACGTGGAATATTTAGGTCCCACGCAGGACAATAGGACATAGGACATATGATGCCACGAGAGGAGTAAAAGCCTAACAATTTAAAAAAGAAATCGAATCCATGTTTTCTACATCTTTAATATGTTGTTTTTCCATGCAAAACGACTTAATACAAAATTCTTGATTTGTTATGACATTGGAATGCAAAACTTTTTAATTTATGGCAACTTTTTGAAAACGCTCTGAGAGCAAGAACAGTTTGAATTTTAATATATTTCAAAATTTTAACTTAGCAGATAGGCTATTGCCTTGTAGCCTCATATAATATAACCTATAAACAGAGTATAGAGAATCGCGCATTTTGTAGCTCCTCTGGTGTTGCAAATGTCCATGGGCGGCAGTATTTACTTACCATCAGGTGATCTGTCAGCTCGTTTCCCAACTATCTTTAAAAAAGACTCGAATTTTATACATAACTTTTACGCTTTTAAAATTCTAAGTTATAATAGTTTCAAATAACAACATTCCATGGGTATGATTTGAAACACGCTGGTCAGTCATGATGACAGACGTCAACCCACCAGTTGACATCTCGTTAGACGTATAAAAATGTCAATTCGATATGTCATTAGCTCTGACCATGCTGGATTGAATTTCGAAACATTCTAGTTGTCTACTCGTTATGTTGAACATTTAGGTACATATGTATATTTGTATACTATCACGAAGTAACTAGGTAAAATAAATTCATGATAAAGATACCAGGACTTTATAACTTTACTATGAAAGTATATCCTTTGTTCGCGAGCTAGATTTTTTAAATCGCATTCGTAATCGACATTGTATTATAAAACGTAATCTCAGTGCAGCAGATCAATGATATGAAATGTATAAAAACTTTCAAATAGAACCAGCTAACTAGTTTCCTAGTAACTTGGAGCTTGTGTTCTTGTGGACTCGGAGGTACGGGTTGGTATGTTTGCATTCGCAATTATGGAATCTACATTTCTTTTTACCGAACAGCTTTGATTTTTCGCGCCCTTAATGTCCTTTAAGAAAAATGTCAAAAACTTTATATCTAACGCGTAAAACTTTTTCAAAATCTGTTAAACTGTTAACAAACAGAAATACAAGATAGAAAACAAAATATAGTTTATGAAGACACAAAAACATATGTAGAGAAACTCTTAAACAAAAACGAACATTCGTATCGCTTTTTAGTGTTGCCAAGAATCCCACAAGTATATTTATTACGACGCGTCCCGAAATGTTACAAAAAGTACCTCCGAAAGTCTTAAATCATCGATATGATCGCGAGACATGTAAAAAGTTCGCTTATAATAAATACTTCATATCTCCCGGGTAGGAATGTTAACACGCCCTACGAACTAGCGAGCACAATAACGAATTGTAGTGAAAGGCTGCGTCGACCGAATGAAATGTTAGTGGATCAAAACTGGTTCCAATGCTTCAGAATGTAAGTAACTGGATAAAAACATTCGCCTGAGACAAACCAGTCCCCGATCTTACACGCCGAGCGGCGTAGCGGGGAGAGGACGCGTGTACGCCGAGGAAATTGCAACAATATTTCCTGCCCTATTACCGCAGGCCTTCGTGATTACAGGAAATAGTTTTATTCGTACATATTTTGAATTAACGCCATTTTTGACATCGAACGGTATATTTTTTTCCACGGTCACCGCTGGCAGCTTTCATGTGCCGCGCCGGTGATTAAACGGAGGCACCGAGCGCAACATCCACATCAATACTATCACTTGTGTCATCGCCGTGCAACTGGGTCGACCGGACACCAGATTTCTACTGCCCACACGATAAGCGACCGAATCAAACAATCACAAATTTCGAGTATATTTCGCACTAGCCGCGACGTTTCGAATCGGCTGTGTTATCACGTGGGAGTCGCGCAGGCCGAAATAATAAAGCCTCTCGATGTTGGTATGATGAAGTATTATAGAAATAACATTGAAATCGACACATAAATGTATGCAAAAACAGCGTATTTGCAGATCGTTCCTATGATATTGAAACCTTTTAATCTGCGAATAGGTGCTCATAGTAACAAGTGATAACATAACAAAATGTTTGCAAGGAATACTTTTAAGACAAGGGTCCCAAGTTCTTAAGATGAAGAACAATGGGACTATCCGAATTACCTGAGTTTCGAGTCAATAGAGTATCAAATAACGCCGTGGTAGACGCACTCGACATGACAATGCGGCTTAAAAAATCTTTTGTCATCCGATGCAGGTAAATTTTACTGAAGTAAACAATAGGCCACGATCCGAAATGATTTTAAGTGGAAACCATTAAATGCAAATATTTTACGAAATCTTTTAAGAGCTTTCTTTAAAAGTCTGTTAAGTGATTCTCAACATCTAATCTCCTCTTAAATTCGATGTAAAAATACTTCGTCAGACCGATTATCATATTGAAAATTAAATGATAACGATTTTTGTGTGTGCTTTAAACATCTTACTTTAATTCGTGAAACGTCAAATAATATTTTTTGATCATAGTGATTTGCAGGTGTGATTTTTCACATATCTTGGACCAGAGCGGTAAAAGTAGGCACCTAAATTTAAATAATGTAAGCCAACTAAATAATACATTAATGAATACGCCATCCACAATAAACATGATCGCATTTAACTTACAAATAAAACGTTAGAAACCTAAAATACATCAGCTATTCGCACTATAAAAATAAACGGTCGAACGAATAATGTGTAATGGGACACAAATTCGTATACATATACGCGTTTGTTTTACATCTTAATTCCGTGTAACATAACAAAGCGGCATTGTAGGCTATTTTCATAGTTCAATCCCAAATAGCGGTGCTGCGTGTAGCGTAGTAGAGGAAACTGGCTCTGATACGAGCCCGCCCACACGGTACGCCTCCCTACGCGCTACTCTATGCCGCCTTTGGTCGCCCGCTCGGTCGTCCGCTCTGTCGCCCGCTCTCCGCTCGCGCTCGTCGCTGGCCGCCCACCGTTCTCCGCTAGGCCATCGACAACACACGTTGTCATACCTTTTTAGGACAAAGTTACATTCACTTTACATGTTATAAATTGAGTCAATAGCGTTCGATACATGTATATCATAACGTATGCTCAATATTCATGATGAAATGTCTTTCGTATGAGAATTTAACTATTTTATTAGTTTGATATTTTAGGCATCGATTTTAAAGTATGTTTTCTTTTGTTTACAGTTTGCATCGGCACCAATGGTCGGATGTCGGTCCCTTCGAATCGCGACACGCACTACAGGAACCTGCGCGATCGCTTCACGAACTGCACGTACGTCGACGGAAACCTAGAACTGACATGGCTGCAGAACGAGACCATGGACCTGTCGTTCCTGCAACACATCAGAGAAGTGACCGGCTACGTGCTTATCTCGCATGTGCGAGTGTCGCAAATCATCCTACCGCAATTGCAAATAATTCGCGGACGGACACTATTCAAATTGAAAGTTAGAGAAGAAGAATTCGCACTTTTGGTCACAATGTCATCGGCTTTGACCCTTGAACTTCCCGCTTTACGTGATGTACTGAGGGGCAGTGTGGGAATATACAATAACTATAATCTATGCCACGTCAAGACGATTAATTGGGATGAGATTATAACTGGTGTAAATGCCACCTATGTGTACTTCTATTCGTTCAATATTCCTGAGCGAGAATGCCCGGCGTGTCACCCGAGTTGCGAGGCTGGCTGCTGGGGTGACGGGGCGCACAACTGCCAGAAATTCTCGAAGACCAACTGCAGCCCTCAGTGTGCACAAGGACGGTGCTTTGGACCAAACCCTCGGGATTGTTGCAATTCATTCTGCGCCGGAGGCTGCACAGGTCCGTTACCGACCCAATGTCTCGCCTGTCGGAACTTCTATGATGAAGGCACTTGTTCGCAAGAGTGTCCTCAGATGCAAAAGTATAATCCTACTACGTACTCTTGGGAACCGAACCCCAACGGAAAGTATGCTTACGGCGCTACTTGCGTTAGAAACTGCCCCGAGCATCTCTTAAAAGATAACGGAGCCTGCGTGCGAAGCTGCCCTCCTAACAAAACTGCGGTTAATGGGGAATGTATCCCTTGTAACGTTACTTGCCCGAAGACTTGCCGTGCCGAGAAACCGATTCACTCTGGAAACATCAACAGCTTCAAGGATTGTACGATCATTGACGGATCTATAGAAATCCTCGAGATGACGTTCACCGGCTTCCAGCAGATCAATCCGGATTATTCATTTGGAGACCGTTACGATAAGATGGAACCGAGTGCCCTCGAAGTTTTCAGTACCGTACGAGAGGTTACCGGCTACTTGAATGTTCAAGCTCACCATCCGAATTTCACAACTCTGTCTTACTTTAGAAACTTGGAAGTGATAGGAGGACGGCAAGTAGTCGAGAACTTGTTTGCTTCTCTTTATATAGTCAAGACGTCTTTGAAATCCCTCGGTCTAAAATCTCTGAAAAGGATAAATTCTGGCGCAATAGCGATCATGGAGAACAGGCAACTTTGTTTTGCTGAAAAAATAGCTTGGAACAAACTCGTAAAATCTAAAGATCATAAGCAAATTATTCAGAAGAATAGCGACATAAGAAATTGTGGTAAGTATGAAATGCGATGCGCTTTTTCTGAGGATCCTCATTTTAAATTCATAATGTTTAAGAGCATTTGCGATTGTTATTTATACAAGAACAACAGTTCATTAAGCTATATCAATTCTATAGTCAATGCAAGCGAATTGTTTACTCACATTTAATATAATTTCTCGATTACTAACCACATTAACAATTGCTGGCTTAGGTTTTGCAAAGCGATTTTATTTATTAAAAAAAGCTATATTTTCTGTATTTTTCTTTACCATATCATGTGTATCATTGTTCCGTACTTTAATTAACAGAAAAAGCGAATTTGGTGTGCGATCCTCAATGTTCTGCTGACGGCTGCTGGGGCCCAGGACCTGACCAGTGCCTTAATTGTGAAAATTATAAATTCGGCGAAACTTGCATTCAAAACTGCACCGTCATACCAGGGTTTGTATTTTTTATGTCCATATTTTTTTTTAGTATTATGATATATATTTTCAAACATTTGCGGTGCTACATATGTTAATTGCAAAAAGCTTTAATTTCCCTTTGTATTGTCATTCATATATCGAAATAGTTTAGTCAAAGTAAAAATACAGATTATATAAATTTGCTATTATAAAACGCACACACATAATATGACATGTGCTAATAATTACATAAGAAAATTATTATTATGTGACGTTATTATATTGATTCCTGTTCACATTTACACGAATTACCAATATTGACGTTTTAATGTCTACTCAAAAATTTCTACTATTTATTTGTTTAGACTGCAACAGACATTACGACAATCTAACAAAAATAATAAATACGAATTTGAGTTTCTTTGTTTGTATGTTTGTATCTCTAGACAAAGTAGATTTCACATATTAGCAGGTACATTTAAGTAAAGCACGTACATTTAACGCAGGCGAACCAGCGAGCAAAATATAGTTACATTTTAATTTGTCAACCCGAACTTGCGATGATGATTTTCATATCAGCAAGGATGGGATCAGCAATAAACTTCCTATCGGAGCTGCTTCTCAAACGTACAAGTATATTCGGTTTATACACTCTAGGTAGAGTAGTGGTAGGAGGAGTGTTTTAGCCTAAACTTATTTACATGACTATATTGACCTCTGACATTCATGCATTGAATCGTTCGTTAATTCTAAAGTAATTTATGCTATCACTTTATACAATTGAATATATCAACTAAATATTATTTCAGATTGTACAAGGCCGGTACGAAAACTTGTAAGCAGTGCCACTCTGAGTGCCTGGACGAATGCACTGGACCGACCAGAGCCAACTGCACCAAGTGCAAACACGTACGAGATGGACCCTACTGCGTGGCGCAATGCCCGGAGTCGGGATACGCTACCGAAAATGGAACTTGCCAGCCCTGCCACCAGAACTGCTTCAATGGATGCACTGGACCCGCTAACACTGTCGGCGAAGGAGGCTGCAACTCTTGCAAGAAAGCCATCATCAGCGTTGAAGCAACTGTCGAAAGCTGCCTCAAAGAGAACGAACCTTGCCCAGATGGATATTACAACGAGTGGGTTGGAAATGTGAAACCTCTTGAGGGAAAAGTCAAAGTGGCTTGCAGGAAATGTCACCCACTATGCTATAAATGCACCGGCTTTGGAATCCATGAACAAGTATGTCAAGTATGCAATGGTTTCAAACGAGGTGATCAATGCGAAGACGAGTGCCCGCCCGATCACTTCACGGATACGACGAATCGATTATGCACGCCCTGTCATCAAGAATGTCGAGGTTGCAAAGGCCCTACGTCCACTGATTGCCTCAAATGCTCAAATCTCAAGGTGTTGCTTAGTGACTCAAACCCACAGCACTTTAATTGCACCGCGAGTTGTCCTGCTGATATGCCGCATAAGATTTATTTTGATGAGCAACTGCAAAACCCTATCGATGAGCCATACTGTTCTTCATTAGCTAGTGGCCTCCCTAATATGGCCACGGCTAAGATTCCCACTATACTTGTTGTGATTCTTGTCCTAGCATTTATTTTACTTATAATTCTTGCTATTATCGGATACACGTGTAGGCAAAAGGCGAAGGCTAAAAAGGAAGCCGTAAAGATGACGATGGTGCTTACTGGTTGCGAGGACAACGAACCATTGAGACCGACTAATGTTAAACCAAATCTAGCCAAATTGAGGATTGTCAAAGAAGCTGAACTTCGAAGGGGTGGGATGTTAGGTTTCGGTGCATTTGGAAAAGTGTACAAAGGTGTTTGGGTTCCCGAAGGTGAGAACGTGAAAATTCCTGTCGCTATTAAGGTTCTTAAGGAGGGAACAGGAGCAAGCTCTAGCAAGGAATTTTTGGAAGAGGCGTATATAATGGCCAGTGTTGAACACCCCAATCTTCTTCAACTGTTGGCTGTTTGCATGACCAATCAAATGATGCTTATTACGCAATTGATGCCTCTCGGTTGCTTACTCGATTACGTAAGGACTTACAAGGAGAAAATTGGTTCTAAGGCATTCCTAAATTGGTGCACCCAAATCGCACGTGGTATGGCCTATCTGGAAGAAAAACGTTTAGTGCACCGAGACTTAGCGGCTAGAAACGTACTAGTACAAACACCTAACTGCGTGAAAATTACTGACTTCGGCTTGGCTAAGCTACTGGATATTAATGAAGATGAGTACAAGGCAGCTGGAGGCAAGATGCCCATAAAATGGCTTGCATTGGAATGTGTCCAGCATAGAATCTTTACACACAAAAGCGACGTGTGGGCTTTCGGTGTCACTATTTGGGAGATTTTGAGCTACGGTGCAAGACCCTATGCTAATATCTCGGCCAGGAATGTTCCAGAGCTTATAGAGAATGGACTTAAATTGCCGCAACCTAGCATCTGCACCTTGGATATTTACTGTATTATGGTTTCTTGCTGGATGCTCGATGCTGATAGTCGACCAACCTTCAAGCAGCTCGCGGATACCTTCGCAGAAATGGCACGAGATCCTGGACGTTACCTGGTCATACCTGGAGATAAATTCATGCGCCTACCATCTTACTCTACTCAGGTACTCTCTACTTTATCTATATTCTATTAAATAAGTAATTAATTAGAAATTCGTCGTAAAGGAGAAAAAATAGCTATTCTCTTGAAGCTATATCTCACTTCATCAATTTCACATGAAATATAAAACCAATTTTCTTTAAATTCAATTACTACCATAAAACTTTATCATGCCCTTTAAATTCAATTAACATATATAAATCTCTTTCAAAATGACAAGAATCATTACAGTTTTTTTATGTATAATTTTATGATATTTGGTATATTTTTAATGGTATTTTTTGTGTAGTACAGCAAATATCGTTAAAAATAGAATAAAGTACAATTACAATCACACATTTCAAATATAACTTTTTCAATTTCAGGATGAAAAGGAATTGATCAGAACTCTGTCTTCGGCCATGGACGGTCCCGAACCGTTAGTAGAAGCTGACGAATATTTGCAACCGAAATTCAAGTCGACTCCCGGAACAACCACCACGAATACCACCGCCACGATCGAGGCTCACTCCAGCAAGCCGTGCGCTTCCGCCACCTGGGTGAACAACATCACTGGACAAGAAGGCGCCATCATCGACACCTCCAATAGATCGGAGGCCTGGGACCGTGACCTGCTGAGATACAACAACTCCGGGAACCCCGATGGAACCGAACTGCGGCACTATTACAACAACGGTGTTTGCGCCTCCGACAGCTCGAGCTCGCGATACTGCAGCGACCCGATGAAGCTGCGACCGGACTGCTTGGAAACTAAATTCGATAGCATTTCGAAGGTGAAGGAAGCACAAGTGGGCAACCTGAAGCTTAACCTTCCACTGGACGAGGACGACTACCTGATGCCATCTCCGCAACACACGCAGAACGCATCAGCTTACATGGACTTGATAAGCGAAGCCGGCGAGGGTACCGAAACGAAGGACTTACGCTACAGCGGTTTCGTCGCAACAAAGAGATGCGTGGACAACCCGGAGTACCTGATGTCTGATCAGAACGTGCCGCCGCAGACGCTTGGCATCCCGACAGAGCCGGTGCCGCTTGAGGTGCTGGAGGCGGCCGTGGAGGCACCGCCGCGGCCGGGGACCAGCAAGTACCTGCCGCAGCGCTCTGTGGAGGAGGAGTCGATGTCCGACCACGAGTACTACAACGACCTGCAGAGGGAACTGCAGCCGTTGCGTCGGAACGAGACCACGGTGTGAGCTGGTCTCCGACTCCACGTCAACTGATCTCTCGCCGACTCGACCGCTGACCGCTTACTGAAACGCGCGCTCGCGCCTTTGTGCCATTTATTCGATGGCTAGTGTTAGCTTGTTGTAAAAACGTTTAACTAAAAAATTTATCGTAGTTATTATAAAGAAACCAGTTTGTTATTTCCTTCTACTTAATTATTGTAAAAAAGAAAAAACTGTTACGAAACTACTATATAATTTGTAAAAATTATTTGACGAGTTGCTTGTAAGGAGAAGCACCTCACAAAGTATAAGTTATTTATTAATTTAGTTTAAGAAAGGCTATGTTTATGTTTCCCGACGTTATAATTATAAGTAAATGTTATTTTAATTTTATAACTGTGATAATTAGATTAATTACATTACAATATATAACAATAATACATACAAATTTTTATTTCGCTCAAATGAACTGTAAAAATTGTTTGAACGACGTTGTAATTTTGATTAATATAAGGTTAAATCTATTTGTTTACGCATCGTTTACACGATTATACGAATTATCTTAATGGTGGGTGCTGGTGTGCGCACGAAGAGAACTGTCGCTCCTCTCACTTACTGAACTTTACAAACGTTTACTGTAGTGAAACTGAACCCGACCATTACTACTCTAACGATATACCTATTTACAAATTTATTTCGTGATCTTGCCAATTTTGGGACCATTTTATTAGTTATTATTATACGGTATCTTGCCTACATTCCAATATTTTTGTAACATTCTCTTTATAATCTTGAATACCTATTTTGATTCCCCTAAAAGTTTCGAGATAAAACTTCGATAATTCCATAATAATATAAGAAAGAGTAAAGACACTAAGTATATCGATCACCGATTCAGTATGTAGTAATCAAATAGACCACTGCCTCCTGCACAATAATTATAACTTAAGCTCAAAGTAAAATGCAATCGTCGTTACGTATTTCATAGTTAAATAAGTTTTATTTAATATTCGACCAAACCCTCGTTTGCCATGTATAATGTAAATATTATTATTTCATTGAGTTATTGTAAATTTAATAGATTAAAAATAAGAACTTTATCACACACGTGCAAAGCTATATGCCTTGCGAGTCATTGTTATAATTTTAATGTAAATACGAATATAAACAAGAGTATATATGAGCTGAAGAGCTGTATACTATGTGTGCCATTTTGTGTTAAATATTATATCCGCCCTACATAACATGGCTCGTTTATTTCAACCGAAATAATTGTGTTTTTGACATTCATTTATTGAAAAAAATATCTTATTAGATAAAAAAAAGTAGAGATAGTCGAGCATGAATAAATGTCGTGAAAACAAAAGAAATAAATGTCCAAGTAGATAATTGTAAACGCATTTCCATATAGTATTTCAAATAAATGTTAAAAGTATATTTCAAATAAATGTTACAAGTAGTTTGCTTCCGTAACGTCAATTAAGTGTATAGGAACTAAATTTCATTTTGTCTCTTTCAGAATTGATGATGTCAAAGCAATTTATAAGACAAAGTAAAATTTAGTTTAAATACATTTGATAAACTTTATGAAAAAAGCCGAGTATACTTATTAAACGTTAAATGTATTCAGAAAACTGCAAATACGACGGCTATTTTGACAGAAACGGGACAGATCTGACAGAATTGACAAAATGGCCGCTGGACGTAATTTTGCAGTTAGCTGTAAAGTTAATCGGTGTCTATTAAATATATTACGTGCGATGTACTTCAAACAAATTATAAAATTAGTGTTTAATGGCTAACATATTATTCTGAATGTGTAGATAAATGTGATGACTTATGGTACATGTACCTTAATAAATGAATTAAATTGAAAACTCGTGTTTGAACTTATCATTATTTTTTTTTTTTGTATTGTTGCATATTTGTTTTATTTAAATCACAGTTAGGAAAAATTATCAACGTCTGTAGTACTACTCTGTACGTAGTAGGTACCTATCTGCATGTAAATATAAAAGACATTGCAAGTCCCATAGAAAAAAATATTGAGAAGATTTAGAGCGTAGTCCGTCACTCTGATACAAAAGGGGTTGGCGGATAGAGATATTTGTGTATGTAGTTAGAAGTAAATTCAACAAAGTTCAAATTTCTATACTAAACGAATATGTTCCTCATAGTAATCTCAGCTTTGATACCCAAATTTTTTGTTCTACGCAGCGTAATGCCTACAGTTCAGATTAATCTACTTTCGTGAATCATACCTAGGTAGATTTCAAATTATTTCAACCGAAATTAACCATGACAGAATAGTAAATTATAGTTGAATCTTGTTGACAATAATTTATGATAATCACAATGACGGTTTTACAAGTACTTGGGTACATTTCTGTAAATTAAAATTTTTTATTCAAATTAAGTACTTGATAATACACGTTCACTTTTTAAACGACAAATGTTTCGGAAAACTCAACTGTAATTTTGATGTTGCTTTTATTAAATAACGTCAGGATACGAAAATAAAAATAACTTGCAAGCGATCTCCTTAGGGCGTTTGCCCATTAAAGTCATTATATCGTCAGCGAATTTAATAACTACAGATCTGAAGAGCCACTGGTTTTGACGACAGTGTTGGCGCCGTGGCCACAGCAACTGACTGAAGCGCTAACGGTCGCGGGTTCGATCCTCTCTCATAACAGGCGTCTGGACATATAGATGTCTGTCGCGGTCTGGGTTTGTGTTAGCGTTGTGAGTGTATTATGAACTCCCACTACAAGGTCCAATGATCTTACTGGGGTGCCGTTGAGTCAGTAACGTTTACTAGCGACTAGCAACCATGACGTATGTCTTTTTAGTATTTTGTTTTAGGTTTCGCTGTTAAATAATATTGAATTATATTGATTTTATTCAGGGCCGTAGCTAGAATGAAATTTGAGGTAGGGCAGAATGAAAAAGTTAGTCATAACTGATCTGCTCTTGAACTACGAGCTCCAAAATCAATTGCATAATGTAAAAAATAGAAAAATGCATAGGTCGATGGTCATGGTCCGGCTCGAAGGACCAGTTTAAAAATGCAAATTAACAATGGTATATCAATTCATAATCCATCATGGATTCTATATATTTTATTTCGATAGTCCGATATTATAATTTTATTCGGCATAGGTATACCCAAAATTCGCGCAAAATTTAAGAGGGTAAGTAAAAATTCAAAATTTTATTTTGTTGATTTCCAACAAGCTGTAACTAATAGAAAAATGCTCGTAAAGCGAATAAAAATATACAAATCGTAGCTTTCAGTAATATCAACAAAACAATAATTGAAAAAAGACTATATTACTTTAATTTTTTTTTATTTCTCTCCGATCATTTCTTGATTAAGTATAATAATTGGTGTTGAATGAAAAGGATCTATTATTTTGTCTTTAACTCTAACAGCTCTTAACTAATAAATACCATTATACCCGTATTCGGATCGCTAGGGACTATCCTAGGGGCAGCAAATTCAGTAGTTCTAAGATAGGGAACAGAAGGTTGAGAGGGCGCCACAGAATTTTTGTCCGAGGTATCAGTAGACTCTAAGAGCCTGTTCCCACTTGTCGTGTGTCGGATCCGGTTTTTAATCGGATGTTCCAGTGGCAGAACGTTTTACATGACGCTATTCACACTTGTTGTCCGATTAAAAATCATAAATGTGTATAGAAGCGTCGACATCCGATTAAAATTCAGACCCCAACACACAAGTGGGACGGCGGAAGTGCGTCCTACCCTGCCAGCGTCCTGGCAGCGCTCAGGCGGCAGGAGCAGAGAAGGGCACACACGACGTGGTGCGCCCGTCTCCGCGGAGATCGGTACGCGCA
>DVXP01000064.1:0-32154 GCA_018235645.1 Junonia grisea | reverse complement strand
AGCAACAAATTAGCTACAAATTCGGGTAATTATTTTTTCAATTCTGCCGATTTCGACATGCTAACTTGATAGACCTTAGCTCCCCCACATAGAATGGTTTTTATCTATGAAAGCGCAGCCTCTTATATTGTATACTCTTTGATAATTACAATGTTATAGTTTTCGATCATTAAATGTTAACGTCAAAATCAAAAATGACAATTGCACTAATGTTTTGATTTTAAAATTTGTTGTATTTCTTTTCCTTTTTTTTAATTAAAAAAAATCAAATCCCACATCTGCACGCATTTTCATTATTCAAAACGACATACTTTTCTAACCATTATCTAAAATAGACGTGCTTAAGACAGAAATTTAAGAATGGTGAAAGTATGGAAACTTGGTCTTCTAAGTTACGACACAGCTTTAAAAATCCAAACTTCTGTAGCACGGAAGCATCTGGATTCAATAAAGAAAGGAATTACTAAAAACTATGACACTCTTCTACTTGTTGAGCATAAACCTGTCTACACTGTTGGTTAGAATGTAACCTCACTTTTTATGCATTTTTTTTTACATTTTTATTAATATATTGGTTTAATTCAATGGAATTAAAAAGTGCAATAACAATTAATTTACAAATTTAATTTCATTTACTTAACAAAACATTCAGGGTTTAAGTATATACCCTGAAACAATGATTTCTTGCGACATAAAATATTTTTAAGTATCTTTTTTTTTAATTTTAGGTATCAGAGACGATACACCAAATAAAGAAATTTTAAGGTTGCAGAACTTAGGTGCTGAGTTCAGAAAGACAAACCGAGGAGGCCTCATTACGTTTCACGGGCCCGGCCAACTAGTTGCTTATCCCATCATCAACTTGAAACACTTTAAACCTAGTGTCAAGTGGTATGTTTGCAGCCTAGAAGAGACTGTTATACAAATGTGTAAAGAATTAGGTAAATATCAAGAATTTTTTTGTTTTGTAGTGTAATCCATTTTTGATTTAAGAATGTTAGTCACAAGACTATGTTGTTTTTCACAGGACTGATATTATTTAAGATTTAAAACCTTTTTCAGTAAATAAGTATTCAAATTAAACAAAATTAATAAATTATCATTTTTGAATTTATCATTAATCACATTCAAACAAACTCTACATATTTATATAAGCTTTAAATTTAAGTTTACTTCAAACCATTAGCAATAACTAACATATTTATTTTTTTAGGGATAGAAGCCACCAGATCTCCTCATACTGGAGTCTGGGTGGGGGACAACAAAATTGCTGCTATTGGGGTACATGCGTCTAGATACATCACAACACATGGAATATCATTAAACTGTGATATTGATTTATCATGGTTCAGCCATATTGACCCCTGTGGTATCAAAGACAAGGGTGTGACTTCATTGAGCAAAGAAACTGGTGTGGAGTGTACGATAGAGGAAATGACCCCAAAATTAGTACAAAACTTTGAAAAGGTATTTGACTGTACGACAGAAGAATTAGATACAGATATACAACAAGCAATACTAAGCGGTGTTTATAGCAAATTAATGGTTGATATGATGAAAGAATAAAATTTATTGTAATATTTTTGTACATATGGATAGTATATTATAGTAGTCAAATTGAGTAAAAAAATCTCTTAGATGTTACATTTCTATTCCTTTACTGTTCCTGTTGCTATTTATAAATGAGATGAAATAAAAAATCAAATGATTTGTACAAATTTATTTCATTTATTAAATAAAATAAAAAATAAATAGGTGTTAAGTTATTCTAAATAAATAAAGAAGAAATCTCAAGTTGGGTTAAGAGAAATACTGATTTTGTCATGTCATAAGTTAAAAAATTATATGAAAAATACATAATTAATATAATTCAGTACCTAGTCACATTTCAACAGAACCCAACTGAAAGTTCAACAAGACGTAAAAAAATAAAACTGTTAGCGCCTAAACTGACAGATAACAGCATATTTACAAGATTGTCTTTCAATCTACTTTTATAAAAGTTTTGTAAAAAAGTTACTAAAACATCGATACAAGTCATAAATGGGCACAATTACATTAAATGTTTCAACTTAAAATTAATGCTTATCTTAAAATTCTGCCAATCTATTCCTCAACTAAACCAATCGTTCGAATTCAGAATAGTCCCTTCAAATATTTGGGCAAAAAGAGTAAGACAAAATTTTCAGGGATTATTCCAAAAAAAATTCAAAAATTACTGATTATACATTGACCTAGCTACATATTATCGCTTAATAAATGCAAATTCTGAATTTAACCCTATCACTTCTAGACCTTAAGAGCTAAAGTTAAAATTCGATGCATCTTAATAACATACGCACTACAGCATCATTTAATAAAATTAATATTAGCCACATGTTGTACCTATATTCGTATACCTACTTATAATTAATAAATGCTTTCAAATGCAATCGATTACCATCAGGTAAATGCAAGACACGCGGTGGTTACATTACACGAAACGTTTTCACCACGATTCTTAAACTAATAAATGGACGGATATAATGACGTGAACGTGACATCGTGGAATTTCGAATCAGTCATTTGTATCACAAGTTCCTCAGTGGAGAAGCGTTGGAACGTTACAAAATACTTAGGTCACATGAGTGTTATGTGTTAAGATTACGACATGTGCTTGGGCGGTGCGAGCCACTTGCGCATGTAGTAGCAGAAGATCGTAGCGATGTAGAGCAGCACGAGCAATGCGCAGGCGACGCCCAGCAACAGAACGGACGCCTTGCTGGGACACGGTTCGACAATCGTCACGGTTTTCTCTGTGAAAAATTAAGAAATTATTTTTAAATTTTATGCGCAAAATTACTTTCAAAGTTCTATTATAAGATACCTACTTCTCTGATAAAAAAATATCAAACGGAACCTCAAATATTACCTATCTATAGGTATAAGTGTCTAATAATGGTAACGAAAGTAAATGAGTTTATATTATAATATAAAAAAATAAATAAACAAAAAAAAAATTAAAAAATATAATTACATTTATAAAATGATAAAACTTTACTCCTATTCATTTTATTGAATCTGATTGTTATAGAACAAATATTATCAAATGTAAAAGATCTCACCTCCGAAGTTAGCTTCGCTCGCAGTTCCGCCAGGCTTATCTGAGCGCAGGAAGTCAGTGCTCTGCCTCTCATCACCGAAGTCCAGAACGAGGATCTCTTGCGAGATGTTCATGTCTTCCTCCTGACCGTGAGCCTCGTTTGTCTCGTTGTGAGGCAGCGAACGCCTCTTCCTCTTGCCCCAGGACTCAATTGATTCTCTGCCCCATTCGCAGACCGCCTAAAGCAAATAAAAATATGTAATTATTTCATGGTCGATACCTATATTGTTCCACCTTCATCTTTTATTGATTTTCTTTAAACTGATAACTCATTTGTGACCAAATTGTTAGCATCAAATGACCCGCCTGCACATTCGTCGCTATGCCTAAATATAAAAAATGTGCTTATACCCAAATTGCTCTATTCAAGCAATAAAAAATATAATTCACAAAAGATTTTGTTTTACGAAAAAATAATATAAAAACAGTTACATAGTTGACGGTTATGTCCGTGAACATCAAGTAAATCGGCGTGACTAACTACAGATTTAGTTTTACGAGCGTTAAAATGTCATTAAATATTTTAAAAAAATACAAAAAGCTTAAATATAAATAAAAAATGAAATATGAAGTTACACTTACAGGCTCGCAAGGACCAAGACAGTACTTGACATTGCACTGGAATATGACGCCGTAGGATTCTGTGAACCTGAAGGCTTCATACACTGATTGAAGCGCGTTGCCATCAGGAATGAAGGCCGGGAATATTGATGGATCAACTGGACATCTATAACAAAAAAGTTAAATGTTTCATAAATAGATTTACAGAATGAAACTCATAACATTTTTAATCTGTTTGCTTTTTATTTAAAATTTCGTTTAAAATTATTCGCTTATTAAAATAAATAAATATAATTATTTTGTTCAAAAAATTGCAGGAAGTTGAATAATCAAAAAAAATATTTAACTATAAGTATTGCCGATGTAAAATATTTTAATGCAGAAAATAAATATGGTTAAATAAAAAGTTGCATAAGTACTGGCATGTAACAAATGTGGCTAACGCCATACCTATGTTTTTTAAAAAATATTCTTTTTTTAATTTTTCCAATGTGGAACAGCGATAAAAAAATTATTTAGAAATGGCGTTGTATAAATGTATTAATGTAGTATTAAAAATAAATGAATAAGGAACTGTTAAAGTAAATTGATACAAGACAGAATATGTAAAATATAATATTCAAAGTATTTTGTGCATATCTATAAGAGAGTGAGTAATTAACTGTATTAATTAAAAATAGAAAATAATATTGATATAAGTATAAATACTTAATAACTTAAATAAATTAAAACAGAGCGTTAAAGTAATTAAATTGCACTGGCATCTAAAATCATCTATTAATGTTAACAAATACCAACCCTTCGTCGTCGATAATCTGGAAAGTGCTCTTTGAATCCTTCGCCATAGCGACACAGCTGCGCGCAAAGATGCCATAAGGAGCTGAAAGAAAAATAAGTTACGTATAGAAAATAATTTAAAATATACAATATGTACAATAACTCTTTATTTACGTTTAGCAATAAATACAACAACACAATAAGTTAAAAGAAATTTGTAGTGCAAAATCACTACCGCAGCCATGGTAGTCCATGGCTGTGGTATAAGGGTATGGTAATTATAATTGTGCGATCATTGACAGACCTCAAAAATTATTTCACAGTTAACTTTTTTTTAAATCAATTTAATTTTATAATTTCTTTTAAATATGTCCTAATTTTACGCCAAAACAAACACAAATAAATTTTCATTGTTTTGAAGAATTTTCTTTTCATTGACTTCTGATCCAAATTTGGTAAAACTCGCTCTACACCCTAAGTTACAGTAAACACAAAGAATAAGTAAGAAAAGAATTTCGTGAATATATGATTAAAGAATAATAAAACACAAACTCAAATAAAAATAAATGTTATACCAATAAAGATAACAGTACTAAAACTCAAACTGAAATAACAATAAATATGATTGCACTCACTGTCTTCCGGTATCTCGATGCGGAAAGTGAGCTTGTCTCCGATGCGCACGGTCTCCACCTCGTGCTGGCGGCTGTCCAGGATGCGGATGCGCGGTGGAGGCGCCTCGGGAGCCGCCGTGATTGAGATCATCTCCGGGTCTCTAGATACGCGATAGAGAAACTTATTAATAGGTAACTATTGCACATTAAAACACTACTCGAATGTAATACAATAATATTAAGTGCAAAATGCAACTGCTATTGTGTTTGGGATCGATATCTTCAATAGGTTAGAATTTACTTTTTTGCTTAAAACTATTTCCAATTTATATTTGTAGAGTAGCGTAATTAATAACAATTATAAGTGCTGAATTTTTATAAGACATTTTAAAAATATTCCGTTATTTAAAAACAAGTTTGCCAAGATCTCGCCTTTTCTATCGCATAAAATGTAAAGATGCTAACTAGGCTATACTAATTGTCAGTCAGGATGAGAAGATACAATCAAATAAATGTGTGTGTAATGTGAGATAACTACATATACTTACATAATATTTTACGTCTATGTAGTTGGACCAAAAAAACTTATCTTACACAGCATTATTGAAAATACCAATATTTTTTTTTTTCAACAGTCAATTAACAGTATCTAATGTCATAATATATTTTATTGCAATGCAAATAAACTCGTCGCCATATTTAAATCGTAATAACTCAACGTAATTTACATATCGAGATCGTTGACAGCAAGCGTGATCGTATCGCACTTTGGCTAAGGCTATTAAAAATCCATTCAAAGTAGTAAAAGGTGTTCAGCATTCCCATCACGTTGCATTCCGACCGGTGTAGGGGAATCTAATTGTTTTATGTATAATTCAGAACCGATATTGGGTCAATAGAATTTTATGTTCGTGTTTGCATGTGTTGGTATGTGAATTGTTTTACTGGGTCTATTAGCTGTGAGCTTTACAACGATTGAAACCCTTTTCCTCTTCAAAATAGAAAGAAAAAATACCTTCTACAACTCTACTTAATTGTTGCTCGTTTGCCTCTAAATTCAAAAGGTGACGTTTTAAGCCTATCCTCACCTGTAACGGGTTATATTTAAAAGTTATGCAAACAATTTTTAAATACCAATGTGTTAGATAGTTACGAGAATAAGGCGTTGAAACAAAGTAACAAGTTATTTACATTTAACTCGTATATGTTTGTTTATAGGTACGTGTGAATCGGAGCATTCGTCATAGTTATTTTGCGTCGATGCCGTGAATTGCCTTAAATAAAGTTTTATCGTGCCAAAGTACAGTTACCGACCTGATGGGCACCATTCCAAATGTGATGTTCTTTGAACTCATGTCGTATGTGCACTTCACTTTGTAGATTTTGTCCGCCTTCGTCATGACCACGCTGTGGTGCTGGAGAACTACCGTGTTGGAATATACTCCAGTCTAAAATGAAAACATTGTGTTAAATGCCTTTTTTATCTGTGAATATGCTTTTTAAATTTTAATTTTTTGATTATTTTGAAGTAGGTACCTAAGATTTAAAACTTTAGTAAATGTAAAAGAAAATATAAATTAAATTTAGTGTAAGTATATTTGTATATCGGTATATGAATACACTGAATAAAATTGAAATAGTAAAAAAGAATAGAGGTACTAATTATTACCAATTACCTCGATAAATAAATAATAATAAAAATTAGTAACTTTTACTGTAGTACTACGATAAAAGCTACATTCATCTGAACTAGTCACATAAACTAAAACGTTTTTGTTTTAGCAGTATAAAAGTGCTTGTGAAAGAAATAAAAAAATATATTGTTAAACTTACGACACTCTGTGTATTACAATCCTGTCCCGCCATCGTAAGATCCAATCTGAAGAGATCGCTATTAACTACGTCAATGTTGCACGTTTCCGAACGACCTAACGCGTAGATCCTTCCGTTGAAAGGTTTATTCGTACGGACTTGCACGGCGATCCTCGTATCTTTACAGTGGACGGACACTGAAATAATTGCCAATATTAGTCATCGACATCCATTAGATGCAGCAAACTACAAGTTCTCGTTGCTGGGTAATTACCGTCATAGCAGGTTCCAGTCTTGTCACAATTGGCGTCGTTTCTCGTTAGGTTGCTCGCCGGGTTGGTATCTTGATGGTGTTCTATAGAGACAGGCAATTCACCACTCGGAGTCGCAGGTGGCTCTACAAATAGAAAACAAAGCATTTAACCACAGGGCTCTTTAGAGTCTAGTATATTTTTAGAAATTTGATTAGCTAGAAACGGATGCGTTCGACGTGTACGATCATAATCGATAGTAGATTGCGGCAATGGCGATTCCAAGTGTAACGTGGGTACTGTAATTACTGAGCAACGCAAAGCTCGCCGCTCCGAGCAATTCTAGATTTTTCACACGCAATTGATAAGTACTGCATACTTAGAGGCTCTTACATTCGCTCTGGGTTAATACTACGGAACACCGTCGCCGTTTTAACATACCATTATATTGTGATTTACTTTATGTCGCCAGTTTGAATTATTCTAAGTTTAGAGCCGTCAGCGGAAATCATTATTGTACGCGTACCCCACACGGAGATAAATTCAACTGATTACATAAATAAAACACGACTTTAGAAAGGCTGCGGAGACATAGAAAAAAAGCAACATTGTGATTGAACATTTCTAATAAAGGTAAAGCAAAAAGGCAACGACGCTTTTTACTCGGAAACTAAATAAAAAAGTATTGTTCTGGCAACATTGTTTCAGCGTTTCCGTTGCCGAAGAACTGTAAAATAAAGGGTGCTAATGACGGAATCGGTTACCGGAACGCCTGGCGGTGAACCGTCCCGAATCGATTCGTTAGCACGGTGCCAATGTCTCGTATACGCCATGTCCGCCGCCGATAAAATGACGTAAAGCGATTTAGGCCGTTGACCGGTCAGACAAAGGTTTGTCGCTCGTCCAGAGCACAATATTATCGTTAAAAACACAACTAACCATTTCAATCAATTAGTACTTTAATTAAAATAGATGTAGAGATAGAGTTTTCACGAGTAATATCTTAACTATCCAACTAGGTATTAGTTTAAAGTCAAATTGGATTTTGATGTAGCAAGTTGGCTGTAGTTGCTTGCTTAAAGTTAAAAAGTAAGTAAGTAAAGTTTAAGATAAAACACCGGATGTCGTCGTTTTAAATTATTGTAATTAATAAGAATTACTGTATCTTTTTATAATAACAATAAAAAAGAAACGGTAATGTAATCTAATCCAACAACAACAGTTCACAGCTACAAATACTCGTAAATAACGACATCAATACTTTTGCATACATAATAAATACTAAGGTAATTTACATAAATAAAGAATAAAAAACACCATGTAAAGCGCTGTATCTTTTATTCATAACAATTTAATTTTAAAAATTTATGTGCTCGAGGTATCGTTAAGAAGATACATAAATAGAATAGGAGATTAGCATAAAGTAATGAAAAAGTAAGCAAAATGTCTTTAATGTTGAATTCCGCTGAAGAATAATTTATGTTTTTGTTCTCGGTTATACCAGATGTAGAAATTCTTACGCGAATACCTGACAAATGGTCACCCTAAGCTATAAAGTTTTTTTTATGATAAGCGTTGCGCACGTAAAACCTATTCTCATGCTTGTATTTTCTAGATAAATGTCGATGACACTACTTCTTTTTCTATTTGTAACGCTTCAGTAGCTGAAATGTATTTTTCCCACGCTTATATTGCTGTAGATACTAATCTTAGCAATTAAAATGCATGGAATCATAAATTTTAATGAAAATCATAATTAAAATTTTATACATGCTAAATCAGTAAAAAATCCACCAATCTATATCACTATGCCCAGCAGTGGGATATGTACAGGCTGTGTTACGTTTTTTACGTTTAAATGAGTAAATCTGAAAGAACGTGCTTAATTACTATCGTTATTATTATTATGATTATGATTATGATTTTTCAATATAAACTTAAATATTATTCTAGTACTTAAGTACGAGATTTATTAACCACCAACGTGACTCCAACATTACTTTGTAGTAGCATTTACTAGTCACAGCTGACCTAAAATATTTCTAAATAATCTTAAAAGTCAAAGAGTGCACAACAAGGTCAACTTTTTATTAATATTACGTTTCGCAGACCGCTAGGCGCTACAAACTAAAAAATATCCATTTTTCGTACACTATCGGATGATTATAATGCATTCGTACTCAATAGTTTTCTTATCAGCTTTTTCGGCGGTCAAAAAATCTTTAGAAATCGCCTTAGATTTGAAAGTGGGTTAGTCGGCGTTTTTATATAAACGATCATCGTTTTACAAAACGAAATTCCCCTTTTTGTTCACTTTACTAGCTTTCCGTTAGGTATGTTAAGATTACGAATCATATAATACCAATAATGTCTTATTGATGTACCATTTAATCGAGAGCCACTAATGTACTATAAATCTCTGTACGGAATGACGATTGTAACGCGATGCCATTAAGTGGCTGGAACCTATAATTAAGTTTATTATTACTTTCACAAGCAATTGTACGTTTAATTATTATTGATTAACTGGACTACAATTGATGTAAAACGTGTAAAATTTGGAATAAGTTGGTACATCCTCGTAAGTATAATTTTACTCGTCGATTTAGGTTAAAGTTCGTGTTAAAGTAGGTATTCAAATTAATTTAAACACGAGAAAAATAAGTATATTTATTCAGTTATTATGATAAAATTAAAGCTGGTTTTAGTTGTGTAATTCTAGTTTAAATAGTCAGCTAGAAACACTAAGCTGTTCAGCCTTAGAATGCATTAACAGTTACACCGACTTTATTTATAGAAGAACACGTCAAAGATAATCTACCGTTGCATTTTCATAGAAATCCAGTTAACTTAGTTTATAGGTAAAAAATTATAAGATGCTTGACAACGTCTGAAATAACAGTTAGCTACTGTTACGTAATGAATATTTAATAGGATGACCATATCTCAAAACCATCCGATTCCAGTTTGTCTTGTCAATAAAAGTGGTTTACCTAGTTCCAGTACTACCTTCTGAACTAACTCATCCTCATACACATTGATAGTGTCATAAATTTTCAATATAAATATGATAAACACAATATAACAAACACTTGGACGACTCCTGGCTAGAAAAAAAAAATGTTCAAAAAGTTTTTCTTTTCTTTAAAATTATATTTTATAATAAATTATACTGTTTTATAGACACTTCGTTGAATGTTATCGGACTATCGGTAATCCCTATAACTTCAGGTTTGAACTACCCTGACCCAAGTGTTTTTTAACACCAAGTTTAAAAAACACTTGAATTTAACATTAAATATTTATTTCCACTAAAAACATTAATTTTAAAGGAACTTAACTTATTTCTTACGTCTGATATAAAAAATAATTTATACGAAAGATTTGAGATAAAATTCCATTTTTTCTACTCTGTGGCTCCAGATTTATAAATAAAAGTTAAAACATAAATCCAGATAAAAAAGGACTGTAATTCAATATGAATTGACAGGCACGTTTAAGGAGCGACTTACAACTGTTGCTTTTATTTATTAACTACACGAGATAGAAAAGCAAAAAATAAACATATTGAATTTCTTTACAATCTTTTCCACGTTTAGTTCACACTTTCAAAATCTTTTTTTCTGCTTTAGTTGGTATCACTTTCTACTTCTTTCGATTTTCACTCGGTAACTTTTACCTACTATGAGATTTAAAGGTAAATGTTTATTCTGCCTATTTTAAATTATAGCTTGAAAATAAAAGTAAACGTTTAAAAAAAGAGCGAACTTATCAGATGTCGAACTGGTTTCCATAGAAGAATAAGCTCTTTTATGCAACTAACAACATAATGGTATAAAGACCTAAACACACGCTTCACAAGACATAACTTTAATCTTCCCTCGAGCTATTCATAGGGGTAGTATTACGTCCGTGCCAATAACTGGCTTCCATGAACGAAGCCAGTGACCTGTATTACGGCTTGTAGAGACAAGGATAGCCAAGGTCACTGGCTTATGTTAAGCACGAATTATTAACACATAATAGATCATGCATACTTGAATTTTAAATAATTGTGTCCTTAATTTAATTCTTATTGAGTCTTACGAAGTACGTCGTTATATGGTGCAGAAACGGTTTTGTTCTAAAAAAAAGAAACTCTACACGACTTTTTACAGAAATGAGCTTCACATTTCTCTTAGAAGCTACACTTAATGCAATATGTATGCGAATATGATCAACACACGGTGTATATTTCTCTTCCTTGATATGACCATATAATATAAGACCAAAGTAACATTCTTCAACTTCTTCGCTAAATAAATGTTTTGTTTAGATTACATTCAACATTAAGCAAATATGCAAAAGAAAATATTATAACGTAATCTTCATTATTGTGATAATACACACGGTGGATATAGCGGACACTGACCTGTATTACTGGTTGCAAGGCCGAGCAAGGCCATTAGATTGTTGCCAAGTTAGCTAGCTCCGTTTAATTTACTCTATGCTCAAGAAATCACTTTGATATGCATAGCAGTTAAGTAAACACACATGTGATAGGTCGTAATTGGTACAATCTTCTTATGAAATAATTTTTCATTCATTAATCTTTCACCATTTTCATTTGTACGCTTGTACATATGTACTTAGTGACTTCTACAAAAAATATGACATCTACATACTTTAAAAACATAGGTATATCACGTTACAGCTACCCCAAAAAGCTTATCCCGTTTATCGAATAACAAAAAAGGCGGCTTTACTATTAAAGTAATATAATAACCATAGAATCAGTTTTGCATACCTTCTCGTATGTAATCAATTTGTCACTTCGTGCGCTGTAAATTAAATATCAACACACAATCGATGCCGTCAGCGTTCTATATCCATCTCGATTCAATTACCACTGAATTAGGACTGGAGCAAGACGGAACCGAGTGCTTGGGCGCCGCAAAAACTAATTTTCAATTTCGTGTACCGCCACCGTTAGAAGGCACGCACGAGCGACGTCGTCGTTCGCTATAGAATTTTTTGCACCAAAATGCAGTCGTGACTCGGCAGAATCTACATTGTAAACATAACGAAATTATGTCGACATGTAATAGATAGTAATGCGCCTATTCATCTCTAATTCGATCAATTTGCGTTCACTGCCGAACTTTATTCGATTACGAGACATTGATTATTACCGATATTAGATAATATTGAATTTTATTACTATTATATTTCTCATTATACGAGAGGAGATCTAGGGAATTGGATTCGAGTAACGGTGTTGGGTGTATCGATACATATAATATTATTCAGTGTTCAGTGAACCTGGCCTTTAGCAATAGATGGCAATCTAAATGTCGTAGCATCGGGTCCACGTAATGGAGTAGCTATCCAGGCTTTCATGTAGCGGCACCTAACTGTTATATTCTCAATCCACACTTCCTTTTAGAATGTAAAACTATTGCATTTTCTTTTATAATGTATTTCTTTTTTTATCCTTAAAGATTGTCCCTATACTTCATGTAGGTAGAGCAAGATTTTCAGAAACAACTACATTATTTTTTATCAAAAAGGCAGTAAATTCAAACGTAGAGCAGAAGATGACCATTCAAAAAGCTTTGGTGTAATCTCTCACTTGTTTTTTATTTTTATTTTTTACTGTTTCGAACATAACTAAATTGAAAGCAAAAATCAAAGAATTGAATTTATAACATCTGAATGAAAAAGGAACCTTTTACAACCGTGACTTCCTATTAACTTTTATTCGCTGATTCAACTTGGCCTACGTCGTACTAAACAGCGTCGCCACAATTGGCCTGATCTATCGTTGTTCTCAACTATGCCTCGATAGCGATTGACCCTGACCCCGCCGGCGAGATTAACCCGCGTTTATCTTTATCTTGCCTTATGATAGCGCTCTCGCGCCCCGAACTCTGTCATAAATCCTACAGTAAACCACCGATGATTTGAACTGTTATTTAGTGTTATTTATTTACAGAAAAAAGTGGTGCAAAACTTATCATGTGAATAGATTGTAATAATTTTAAAATACAATACCTATGTTTAATAAAATCCAATAAGAATAAAATTATATTAGGTCAAAGAATTAATTATTATTTACTGCGCAAAATACCGTTCTTTAACTTTTACGTTTAAAAAAGTTTTGAATACGTAAATCGTATAAAAAAGGTTTAATATGCACAAAGTCATTCCCACGAACGGGTTAGGTGAGAAGTTATGTTTAATTGCTCTCTTTTACAGTAACTTCCGTGGAAGATTACGGTGCATTAATAAAATCATTATCATGCACTTATCTCGACGATTCTTTCTAGATCTGTACTGTTATAATAAAAAATAAAATGTAAAAAAATGCATTGAGGTTATCGAATATGTATCACATAAACATTCATACATAATTTCCGCTAACCTCCATTTAAATCTCATAACATTATTGTTACGTTGCTTTTGCTTGTTATTATTTTATTTTTATTATTTTTTTTTTTCGATATTAATTGAATAATGTACCTATCTGTATTAACAGGTAGATTAATAAAGATATTAATAACCCTGTATAAATACAAACTAATAATACCTGTATTAACAGATAGATACATTATATCACAAATATTGACGAATGTGTAATGAAATTAATGTATTTAATGTAATGTACCCCTTAACTTGAAAATGTGAATTGATTACGAAAACAAAAATATTACGATGAAATGTTAAGACAGTTTCTATAAAATCTTTCAATATTTCACTATTCCAAAATCAAACAATATAACTTTAGTTGCAATATATTTAAAGAGGAATCAGAATATAAAGTATCAAAGTGCGCTGAAACCTTAAGCTACGCGTCAGCCTCATGAATACGTATAGCACCAAAAATGCTATTCCCAGTTCACATCGTGAGTCTGTTCGTGCTACTGGAAAACAATTTCTGTAGTGCACAAACGTGGACCGTTAATTGCGGACCACCGAGGTAGCTATTGTCAGTCGTGATATCAATGCTGTGGTCGGGCTGGAACTAATTTTTGTACGTGCACACATTTACTCATAGTTTATCCGGAGATTTTTTTAATTATCATTTCCGTTCTTTTCCTTATTTTTTTTTATTTATAGGTACTTGACCTATGAGTAACAGTCTACGTACATATGAGTATACCTATACTCATACCTGTATTCAATATGTTAACTTGGTAATTTTTAAACAAAAGAGTAGGAAATTTTGCATTTTACTGATTAATTGATACAATCAACTATGATAACTTTACTTTTCAATTAATTATGCATGTTGTGTATTGTAACTTTTTATTCTTTTTTAAGATTTCATTTACGAATTTGACAACGTGATTACATGACGTGACGGACAGGAAGAGTGACGAACAGAGGGACAGACAGCCATAGATGCCAAAACTATAAAGGATATACTTTAGAGCGCAAAAATAATGCATTATACAAAATCTCTATGTATTTGATATTGGATTTTATAGACGCAAATACTTATTTTCTTAATCGGTAAATATCTTTTAGCCTTTTATTTTTCTACCAAGCGCATTTTCCGTTGCAAAAAGACGCATTGCCTGTTATAGAGAACAAGTTTAAGCTGGCTAATAAATTTTACCCACGTATCTGTGATTCAGAGACACATCCGGGATTTGCACGTTAAAAATATTAATTGCTGGCTTTACCTGCGTGTCATATTAAATAGATCGATTATATCACTATCTTAGCTTATCGAATAAATCCTAGCTGAATACGATAAGTTAAAGCTAAAAATAAATTCAAGTAGAATAAAGGTTTGTAATAGTAAAAAGAATTAATTAATTAGTAGTAAGAAATTGAATAGTATTTCAATTATGTTCTTAATTGATACAATACAATCTATCCCGAAAAAAAAAAATTGTAAATCAACATCCCTTATTCGTATAGCTTTTGTCGGGTAGAAATATATATAGAAAACAAGTACAAACAAACAGAATACAACAAATACTTTTATGGTCTACACAATTACTACTAACAACTCTCAGAAATAGCCGCGACCATTGCCTCAGAAGCTCGTTGCAATGACACTGCAGGAATCGCTCGTAACAAAAAAGATACGTACCATTTACGTATACAAAACTTTGTTAATTAACAGGTCTCTTCCGTTCAAATGCTCCAGGCAATAGAAAACGTTACATTCGGTCTATTAACAACCATATCCTTTTAAGTAATTGACAGAACAAAGCTCCCATAACTTCCTCCGCTACCGTTACGTCAAGTATAAAATAAGACATAGTTAAATTGGCAGGTAAGAAGTTTCATGCAAAAGTGTAGAAGGATGATTGTTAAATTACATATTATTATGGAATGATTATCACTTAACATTCTTATGCAATTACCGAGAACAACGTTGCACGATTCTTAAAATGGTTATTTTATTGGCTTCCATAATTAACTAGTTGGTTCACTTTGTATATCTATTTTTAACACGAGATGTAATCAGCTGCCCTTGTAATTGATTTTATTTTAACGCATTCTTCTTGACTAAACAGTTTAATGAAACGTAAACTGCTAAGGCTCGATTAAAATCTATTACTCTAGACGGTAAAAAATTATTATGCTTTCAATTAATTGTTAATGGAAATTGTTTAAACATGTTAATAAATATGTTCTTAGTTCACTTTATTACCCAAAAAACTATTTAAGTATTCTTACATCTTCTTTGTTTTTTTTTTTTTTTGTCTAAAAGGACAAAATTACGTAGAGGAATATTTATTAATCAAAAAAAAGTCGACATTAGGTGGATAAAATCAAATCATTTCAAGTAATAGCTATTCATGTCATTTTGAAGATGAATATTATTAATTTCAAAAACTGATATAATTAAAGATAATCATTTAATGAAGTGTGCAAATTCTAAAGATTAGAATCTCTTAGAAAGCGTTAACGTTAAAATCTTGTAGATCAAGTGTTTTACTAGGTAACCGCGATACGCTGGGGCATTAACTGTATAATTATTACGATACTATATTTTTACATAAATGATATATAAGCAAACCACGACAATAGAGTTGTTAATTTTTTTTTTATAAAAAGACTAACATAACATTTATCGGTGGTCGACATAATATAACAGAAAAAGCACTCGACGGTTTACAACGTTACATGGCAGGGGCACCGGCTTGTTATTAATACGTAAACCATTCGACCCTATGTAAGTACTAGTACACGAAGCATGTTAAACCAATCAGATACGGTAGTTATGTGGTTAACAATGTAGCAAAATATCATGTGGATATCTTTATTCTTGATTATACACCTTATTGGTAATCTTTACTTCATAATTAAATAATAATAATTAAATAGAAGTACTCACTCTCACAGAAGTTTTCGAAGTATTTCCCAATAGGTTCTCCATCATCGATCAGAGGTCTTTCAGCATTCAAGTATGCAGAGGGTCCATCAGGTAAGGTGTTGTGGTCGAGATGGTAGAGACGACAGTTGTACGTGGACGAATGCGGTGCACCGAGATATAAGAAGGAACGACACAAGAACTCAGATTCAATTTCACAGGCGAGCCTGCAAGCTGATTCTGATGTCACCTATTAAAAGAGAATTATTTTAATTACAAACGATTAAACGGGTAATTACTTTTATGTACGAGTGTGTATGTAACAGATAATGAATTACAGGAATAAGATACTTGGCAGTTCGATACAACAAATTACTACTTAATTTATATAGGCTTAAGAGAACAATAAGAAAAGTGTAATCACGTCTCATTTGTAATAAAATCCTACATAAGTAATTCTGAGATCCTGGAATCTCTTCTTAAAGCCAAGTTAATTTATTGATTTAATAAAGACAAATACTTATACAAATTCCCTTGTATTACCTGGAGCTCCTTGTCCGTGTAGTAGTGCAGGCCAGCGTACTGCGCCACTTTATCCTCGGCGACTCCTACACGCGGCGCGGTAAATATTCTAGATCCCTTGCACGCTTGCGACGCCTTCAGGCACAAATTCTGCACGACCACACAGATATCACTTAAAACATGTAATGGTGATAATCACTGTTTATTTACACAAACAGTCAAGTGCAAATGTGCTGCGAAAGTTCTTGGAATCATTTTAGTGGAGAACTGGAGTAACGACTGTGTTAATGTGTTTCGCTGGAATAAGGATTCGAATGTAGGTCTCAAATTGATGTTGTTTCGTATTTTATGTGTGTCATTAATTGCATTGAAATTGGAAAGGCTGGTTATATTACCATCTGTAATGATTTGGAAGCAAGTACTATAATCACAAATTGAAAGATATTTTAATTAAATCTACATTATTACCCGTATTAGCTCATAATTCCTGTAGCAGATCTAATACCGTAATAATAATTTAAACGGGTACTAATATATAAATTGCAGTAACTAGCAATATAGCAAAATAAAATTAACAATAACAACACTATTAGGTATACGTATAATAAATTTTTACTATACGTATACGCTAATTGGTAACCTGGATCTCGATAATCTTCGAGGAACCTGGACTTTAAAAATATTCTTTTAAAGAGTCTGCTTTAATAAGGAAGTTTTTTATTTTGTTTCATACAAAATACACATTCGACCAGCAACGTTATACATTATATAATTAGTTGTTATTATATTTGTATTTGTATCAGTAAATATATAATGTTGCTACGCCTTCGTCGTCAACCAATCGCAGTCCACTGCTGGACAAAGGTCTCCCCAAGTTTGCGCCAAACATTCTTCCACAACCCACATCCAGCTTGCTCCGGCAACCTTGCGTATGTAATAGCAGGGCTATCGGACTTTAAGAGCTGTATCCTTGGTGCTGTGTTCATGGAGGGAATTTAATCACCACGCTAGGCAAGCTTTGCTACCCATTACCTCGAAGTAATCAGCTCCCGGCGTGTCCACTAGTTGTACGAATGGCTGCGCGGTGCGTCTGTCGGAGTCGCTGAGTGCGCACCTCATACTTCCGTACTCATACTCCGCGGAACGACACGGGAACTTTTTCTGTTGTAATAAAACCGACGCATTAATATCTCTTTATTAAAATTAATGGTTCCGATTATGATATTTCTTGTTCGGATTATTTTTATTTGCATAACAGGTTAACCTTTTTATAAAATATGCGTACCAGTCGGACTCATATATCCATATAATTTATTATTCATTTTTAAGCTTTTCTTTTTACATGTTTGGCTAAATTTAGACAATAACTCTCTTAATATATTAAACATTCTTGAGAAATATTTACACACACGTATTTTTATTTACGTGTTAAACATACATTATATGACAGAAATTTCATAAACGGCAAACATATAAACAAAGGACACTTTGCACTAATGCAGTTCCATAAAGTTGTAATCGATTTTCCATAAACTTACAAAGTCTCAAAGGTATAGTCACCTGCACTCAATAAAACCCGTATCATTTTCCTCCATCTCCCGAAGTGGAACAGTGCCGTAAAATATAAATTGAATAGATACATTGAAAAGGCGTTGCGTTATAAATAATCGATATACAAATCGCCTGGAACTCTGCTCATACAAAAGATTGTATGGGGGTAATTTTGCGTAATTGGATTCATTACCTCATTGAGGCAGGCAGCGAGGCAGGCCTCCTTAGTGGAGGTGTAGATTATACTATTGTCCAGTCCCCGAAGCGACTTGCCCGGCACTCTTTCAAATGCCCATGGCCGCAAGCACACACCCTCCGATCTCACTTGAAGTTTAACCATGTAGTACGTGTTGACAGAACGCTATAGAAGAAAAAAAGGATTAGATTTTATAAAACTCTTACTTCTTTTTATAAAATATTTTTTTCAGCAATGAATCCACTCTCTCTTTGGCATATCCTAGTCTACGTATCATATTTCGCGATCTCTACCATGTCTATTAAAAATACTACTTGTAACTTTGCTAACTTTTATTGTTCATACGCAACAAGATATAAAAGCTATCTTATATCAAAGCAAGAACCTGCTTCGTAAGTTACGAGTGCCTACGACACGTAATAAAACTTGTACCCACGCGTGCAACGTCCTTTTATTTTCATTCTTGCATAAAATAAACAAAAGACGTAATGCACCGAGCTGCATCACTTAACACGTAATTTATTGTCGGATAGCTCATTAGCTCCGAAAGCGAATAACGGATTATCCGAGCTACTGTTTACTTCAGTACGGGATCCGATAGAGGTTTCTGCTATCACTATAAATCTTTTACCGCAAAGAAAAACATCTTACAAAAACAATTCATATAGATTTTCTTTTGTAATTTTCTGTAGGCGTCTGTAACCAATACTTAATCTCAACAGAATCTCTACCAAGCGTTTGAACTAAAACTATCTTCGATCTTTTCAACATCAGTAAATAAAGACTATCTTGGAAGATTTTGAAATAATTTATTTCTGCGTGTAAAAATATTTATTACACCTTTAAATTACAGCACGAACCGAACGATGAACAATTTAGGAACAGTATTTACGCTAGAAACCTCTATTGGAATACATTTCTAGGTGTCGGAATATTCTCTTTAAATGAAGATGTTAACATATTCAACATAGACCGAAAGGCATACAACGCTAAGCCGAGAGCATTTAAGTCGAATACAAATATTCAATGCAAAGCGCGTAGAACTCATGCGGGGACTTTGCTTTTCCGGAATCTTAAACCTCGTTAACCGATTTAATCTGAATTGTTAATATAATCTCAGCATAGCAACACTAATTGGCAGTGTCTAGGGCAACGAATAAACAAGTCTAGATGTCCGTATCTATAGATATTTATTCGACTATAAGCCTATGTAGTCTCGGCATTTGCACTGCTGTTCTCGTTCGCTTAGCCTTATCGAGTTATTACATCTTGATATATGAGAAAATTCTATTTTATTTACGATTTGTGTGACATTTTTCGAATAGTTTTTAGTATTTAAAAAAAGATTACTTATACGCTTATTTTCTATTTCTTTATTTTTCGAGTGATTTTTCGAGAGTTTTTTGAGTCGTGGTACATAAAACAAAAAATAGAAACATAACTATTTCTATGTTGTTCAATGAAGAAATAAACTGTTTCCGATTTTATGTACATACGAGTATATGATAACACAGATTTATTGGAACAGCAGACAGTTACTATTTACAGTTATTAAGCTTTCAACAAATATGCATACCACTTGCTCAAGCCTTTAGCGAGTTCTTGAGAATTCATTGATAACGTGTTGGGCTACTGGTAAAATAAAATTATCTAATGATCTCTTCCTGGTACAGATTGAAAAAACTAGTTTTCGCTAAGACGTTTTATCGGAAATTTATCGGAAATCTTCATGATAATTATAATAAAAAAATAAATGTTGTAGAGTTATAGAAGAAAGTATGTCAAAGTTACCTGTGGTGTGGCCATGGGATTATTTGCTTGAGTATCATTCTGTAACAAGCAGCGTGTTTCTTGCACTGGAGTTAACGGATTGAGTACAAAACTGTAACAAAACATAGTACCTGTTAAAACTTTAATCATAAAGTTTAATTACATATAGATATTACAACATTACAATTGACATAATTTCATATACTTATTTTTAAAAATATTAATTAACTATATATTTTTACATACATATTTCTAGGTCAATGCAAAAAACTTAAAAGTTACGCAAAATCTTTAAACGCACATAACAAAGTCCCGTATCCGCAAATCATTATTTTATCTAATTCCTTGAAATCTGTATAGTAATAAGAAATTAAATAATATGAAAATATTTTTTCATAATAACAGTGCTCACTGCCAATTATAAAGTTCCTAGCAATTGTACCTTATAGAGTGTGAACGATTTAAATCACAAATAAAAAAGATAATCAACTTCTCCGTTATTTGTTTTATGTGCTGTAAACGTAATAAATAATACCCTAGCGAACAACGAACCACTACGTGCGGAAAATGTATGATATTTATCTCTGGATTGTAAAAGTTGTAATTTAGAAGAGTGCCATTTAACATTTTACTAGATGAGATTGAGAGCAATGCACCGGGAAGTAGGACCGGCTACTGCAAGGCGAAGCTATCTGTGCGTTAAAAATCGACCGTCAGAAAATGGTTCAAGTACAATAGTAGGTATTACGAAATATTGTAAAGATCATTTCGCGGAAAAACTATTCATTCAATTTTTAAGTAAACATTTTATAAATAAGTAAACATTTTTTTGATGTCGTACCTATTCCTTGAACTTCAATTCATATTTATTGCTTTTTGTTGAAATAGGTACCCACAATTTTAAAAAAGCTATCGTTCTAATGTTATGTAGTTTAAACATTACCTATACGGAATAATAATATAATAATAAAAAATCCAATATCATCTAACGATGTGCTGATATGATGCGAATTATTATAATAATAAGAGACAATTTTTGCTATAACATTATAACATTTCTCACTGCTAGTTATTCACTCTAACTTTAATATAAAAATTCCAACAGCCGCAATATGCAAATATATTCCGATGAATCATGGTAATGAGCAAAAACCTTTCGTAGATCATTTCATAAGACGTTATTATTTCTAGTCTATGATACAGGTGCTGTAATCAGTAATTTCTTTACGTATAAAGGGTACACATTAATGGTTTGCATTCGTCTTAATGACACTAGATCGAGCGTTACACTTATAGGCTGTATAACGGGGCTGTTTACCGTTCTAGCCTGATATTTTATTATTTTATGTCTCAAGCTACGCAGCCTAGGCAATCTAATTGTAATGTATTTTCCGTTAGTCAAAAAATATTAATGCAACGCATAATTTATATTTTTTTAATACATATTATATATTTTAAGTACTATTTATTGAAGCAATAGCTATAAAGTATTAACTATATTTCTAACAATTTTTAGATGATTCTAATATAGACTACAAAGATGAACTATCTACATACATCTTTTTCTTAAGAAGTTATAAATCATAATGTAACAAGTTTGATGATGTACGAACAAAATACCAACACGTCGAAAAAAAATGATTAATGCATCGAGCCCTTAGACTAATGATGCTGAATATCGTTTTGATTTCGCAATAGCTGTAATAAATCTTAAGCTATTACCGGCGTAGTTAATAGACCAGATAAATTACGACTGTAGCAAAAACATTTAATCAAACAAACTAAAAAAACTTTAATTTTTAAACTTAGTTTAAGCTTAATGCAAATAACATGTTTTTAAACAGGTAATATTTACAAATAAAAACAATTTAGTACACCACAAATAAACGCTTTCTAATATGAACAGGTACTGTTTTAATATTTATAATACATATAAGTAACACATATAATAATAATTATAATACATATAAGTAAAAAGCACAAAGTAAATCAAGCAAATTAAAGTTAATGCTTTAATCTGAAACCTGCGTCTCATCTACATCTATTCTTAAGTAGACAAGAAAATCACCGGGCATCATTACAGGCGCCTGGCCGCGCATCGTATCGCATCAATCACGGCACGCCGGCTAAAATTGTAAGTAACCCGCGCATATCGATGCATTTCATCTCACTCTCTAAATACTTCGATGTGTTTTGATCTAGCGATGAATTAATGACTCTTTCCATTTAATAAATGACTACTGCATCAATCCTGTCGAACAAGTGCATTCTAGATCGCCGATATTTTCAAAATAACACCATTAATGCAATGATAAACTTTATTCAACAGACTTTAATAATTTATCTTTCATTGCCGTATTTGTTCAAGGAATGTAATACCGGAACGAATATTGATACAATCATAAAGTAAATCAATAAAATCTGACCACGTCTGTCTAAAGTGATTTTATAAATCCTGACAGCGATAAAACAACGGGTCACGATCCTTCAGATAAGTCTGTCTTAAAATTACGATTTCATTTTAAAAAGAAAATAAACGGATTTCTTTTTAATTAATTATATTTTATCGTGCAATTATTTACCGTATCAAACAACATGCTTTCATTTAGGTCGTTAAAACTAACCGTATTTAACTAAAGAAAATGACTTTATAAACACGAATACAGTTCGCATGTAAACAGAGATAAAGTGAGAAATCTTAAAATCTATCATAATTCCCATAAAAGAAGTTACTAACTGTTAAAGCTCTTTGTACTCGTAATGTATGAGATAAGGAAGGTTAAGTTATTCTAGCAAGCGTAGCTCGTTATCATCGTATAAGGTTAAGAATGCAGTGGCAGCGCGGGGAACAGTTACCAATTGTTAATATCGCTATCATCCCGTTCCATTGTCAGATCGCTTTTTCTTTGGACAGATTGATTCTAGATACGTTGTATTAAGTACAATGCTAAATTAGTAGCGGGAAAGTTCCGTTTAATTGAATTGGACACCTATGGAATTAATTCTCAAATCAACGCGTTGAAATTTATTCTGAGAAACGCTGGTTTGAACTGTTATAATGTATCTGGATAAATCCAAATACAATCAAGAGTTTTTGTGACATTGAATGATAATATCAAGGCACTCGTAATGATGGACATCAGTTGATCGTAACTATTGATTAATTACGAGTGACATCTATACGCCATAACATTTGTAATAATTTTTATCTTAACATTAACTGTACACTTACTGATATAAGATTATTTTAATTTTTACGTTTTCAATCATCCTTTTAAATGACTAATTTTTTAAATTTAAAACAAGCTTTATGAAATTGCTGTACCTAAAATGGCATCTCAATTACTCATTATCTTTATCACAAACGTTTTCCAATGAAAATTTCTCCACAGACATCAAGCAATTGAATCTCCGTTAGAAAATCGAATTAAATTGAATATGAGTTCAAACCGCCAATAGACATGAAATCCAAATGGTTCATCGGCAATAATCTATTGAAGACGTATGCGATCACTTTTACTGTTATCCAATTTAGAGCGAGTGTTGGTTTCCGCTTTTACACGGTTTGTGGCGGCGAGAAATACAATTGTTATAATCCAGCACCGTGTCATTGGAACGCCAGAAGTGCCGAGGACTTAGTGAGGCCGTCAGACTGACACACATTCTTACGTCCGACCTCTCGAGAATATGATCAACAGTTCCGATTTCCTCGATGACCATCGTTTAGTGAATCCTCTTGTCAATCGGATCTTATCTACGACATTTAGGTTAGACGTGATCAGAGATAAGTACGATGCGTTTATAGTTATTTGTGATCACTCACAGAATGACAAGTCATATTCTTGATTAGAACGGTGCGTTTATCTCTGAACGCGCACTTTCTAGTAGTAAAGATAATTATAAGTCTGTGCTTGCTCATGTGGTTTCTAATAAAAGGTAATCCAACATTATCGTAAAAACTAGCCCGGCTAGGGCTATATATTTTTTTTTTTTTTAAATAAGATAGGATAAAATTTATCTATTTTAGACTAATAAAATGTTATTACGTACTGATACTTTTTAAAGTATAAATATAAATAAATACTTCGTTATTTATAGAACTAAAAAACTTTTAACTTGTATTTATAGCCCAGAGCTATTGCAATTACACGCATAAAGGATATAACAAATTAAAATCCAGCCTTGGTATTGCGATAATTCTTCCTTTAAGCAATCAAGAACTCCATCCTGCCATCTTTTTCTCTATTATAATATATTTTATGTTCATGTACCTATCTGTTGTTTGACGACGGATTAGCATTGGTTATAATTATAATTAGTTATAATTATATTATAACTAGTGGACCCGACACACGTTGCCATTTCCAGTACCTGAACGCGCCCAAAACCAGTATCATTAGAGTGTAATTATTTTACATGTTTAAATATAAATTATCTTAGCAATTTATCCATATTTTTTATCATTTAAACCTTCCCTGGACTTCTACGATTATTTTAAGACTAAAATTGGCCATATCGGTTCAGCCGTTCGCGAGTTTCAGCGAGACTAACGAACAGCAATTCATTTTTATATATACCTACATAAGAAAGATATATAGATAGATTACCTGAACGAGGCCGCTTGACAATCCGGCTCTTCCCTGCACCAGCCATGGCACTCATACAGCGACAGGTTCCGTACTGTGTAGTAGGCAGTGCCAGAAAAGTCAACATCGGTGAGCTTCTCGAAAGCGATTCGACCTAAAACAAATTCGTTATTAATGGTTTGGGAATACAAATACTTCTCGGTTCGTTTGAGGTTGTTAACCTACGATTAAACCATTGAAATAAATCAATCGAATAAACCTTAAAGAAATATAGTGAAGTTAAGTTAAGAGATGTCTATTACCGAAAACTTATAATTTTCAATGGCCTATCCATACATAATATTAATTTCAATTGTTTAATTTTCATAGTACAACTATGTTGATTTGTTAACTGCTCATAATGCACTCTTTAATAATATAAAGAATGTCGTTATTTGCGGAAATGTCTCTGGGAACTAAAGTACTGATCCGAATAGAGTGCCATCGTCTAAACACATTTACAATGGAGTGCTAGCAAATAGCTCCTGCAGTTTGCTCTCCCATGTATTGTGTGTTAAGTGACTAGTACTTGTTATTCTCCTATTGTTAAATACATACGTAAAGAACGGTAACGAGAATACATAGGAAATAAATAAACCTGTATGCAATATTTGTCTTTGATTACTACTTATATCTTTTCATTATAAATAGTGGCCGTCATATCAGTTTTGCCCTTATGAAATCTTTTTAGTCATTTCATTCATACTCTTTTTTATGACTTTAATGTGACAGCTCGACAACTGATGGCATTATTACAGGGGTATCAATGTGTGAGTGTCACTTTCCCAAAATATTAACTTTCCCAATAGGCCTTCTCCAAATGCAATTTAGTTAATTTTTGCTTTACGTATATAACGACCTACTTAAGATTTATCAATTACATTTGATGATTACCATATTTTGATATATTTCTGATATTTATTGATAGAAATAGTAAATGAATAATACTTACTCAGCACAAATGATGACTGCAGCAACAATAGGCCTAGCGGTGCTAAGCCGTAGACTTTGCCCTTCATAATGACGCCTCCACCTGAACAAAACATACAATTTTACATTAGTATAATATTATATGACGTTTTGTGATTAATATTTTATATATTAAATAGGTTAAAATATAAGAACTTCTATTGATCGGCAAAAATATTTAAATAATAAGTACCTATATCAACCCGATGATTAAGTCAACTTTTAAAACTTTCTACAAGACTTTCAAAGTGTTAAAAAATTGTAAAATCATTTTCATTTTACATTTTATCACTTCTTATCGAAGACTCTCGTACCTGATAGTATTAAGATATAACAATATAAAAAGATACATCTATTTTAAAACGCGATTGTCTTCTTGAAATAAATACATAAAGATGCTTTAACTAAGACTGGTATATCCATATTTGGAATGGAACGAACAAATGTAGTACAAAGCCTATTCAGTTGTAAAAATACAATTCTAATGAAGACAATAAATAAAATCGAAAGTCGGTCAGCAATGTGAGCCTTGACATTGCCTTTTATATCAGTATGATTTGTACTTTATTAATCACTCGCAAGTAAAATTTAACAACCCATTAAACACAAGTGGGTACCTATTATAGGCCGTGAGTCCCGCATAACGTTAAAATTTCACCGTAATTAAAATTAATTGCAATTTGTATATCATTATTATTAAAATAAATTTTAACTAACTGTACTTCAGTCATTATATTGAGAAAATTCCCAGTTGTAGAGTTAAGTATATCATCTCTTAAAAATCAAGTTCAAAAGTCTTATAATTATTTAGAAATATTTATAGTCAAATACATAAAAACCTCAGGGAAACTCGCTGTGAGTTCAATAAAGATATTTTATTAAGCAGATGTTTTCATCTCGTGCAATATCATAGTCGAAGCTTGATAGGAATGTTACCAGCCATGAAATAACTTAAAGATTAATTGTCTCAATTAGAAAGTCAATGATGTGTATTTTTCTTATTTAAGTAAAAATGTTAAAGTAAGGTGTTAATCTCGATTTAGATGAAGGTCAAGATACGCAAACCACCAGGAAAGCGGTGACACAAATTTTCATTATTTTTTTGCATTGCAATATCGCTTTCACTGGGCTTTTTATAAGAAGACGAATGACCATCAGTAAACGTGAAAGTAAGGCAATTGTCGTATTCTTTACACCGAGAACAGCTGAAATCATTCTTATGCATGTTTAATCAATCGAAAAGCTTTCGATTGCTTTTGTAACGTTCTGCTCGATTAAACGTACACAATAGACAAATGAAAAGTGCGAAACTTTAATCGAAATATTTCACTCCCCACAATCGAAGTAATTAAGTGTGCTCTTAAATGCATCATCGTAAAATATGTAATTGCTTGTAAAACTACCGCTACTTGAAAGCACTTTCTCAATTGACCGCCTCTTAAAGCTATTCCGCAGTCCAGTTCGTTTTAATAAAGCAAGATTTATTGTTACAAATAATTGCACGGATTTTTTACCATAATTAATACTTATTGATGATTTTAGCAAAAATAAATATTTTAGAAAGAACTTGTTAATGCCCGCGACTTCATCTGTATAAAATATTTATTTTTAATGTTGAAATTCTTTTTTTGATGAATTTGGGAAGATACTTGCTACATTTCGCCCCTCCGTGAAGGATTACTTTACCTTCTTTCCAGTTTTATTTTTACGACGCGATAAAACAACTCTATATTCTTCTTCAAGAGTCTGATCTATTAATTAGTTTGGATAATCTGTGTGATTAAAATGATTGATTTACTTTTACTTGGTTAATTGGTTTTTAATTCGTTAAATAGCTTTAGCAAATTGTTTTTAATTTGTTTTACAAATAGGAATCTAAGCATTATTACCATAATGAAATAAATTATTTTGATAACGCATCACTGTCGTATCATTTCATAGTCCTACAATACAGTGTAACATTTCTTGATGATACATTTATACTGAACTAAAGAACTCTTCTGGCTCGAGAGCGTAAACCATTATGTACCATGAGTTTTGAAATTTACCGGAAGAGTCGGCGAAATGCGGTAAACTTGACTCTAACGAACCGCAAACAATCCAACGGTTTCGCGGTAATGACAATTTGAAGTAACTTGCACGTCTCAAATTTCACGTGCTTATTACACTCAGACAGTTGTGTTGGATATAAAATTAACTAGATAACGTTCTAATTTTCTATCTGGCTATTCTGAGTATGCATATTCAAAATCATTTAATCCTAAATGATAGCGTACATTATCAGAGAATACGGAGTATTCGTTGAGGACTGCCAAATAAAGACTACGTTGAAGATTGAATAGGGATTAACTAAGAAGATGCTATGCCTCAATTTAAATAAGAAAACACCAAGCGGTCAAAAACTTATCCGAAACAGGACCCTTATTCTCTATGCCAAATCAAAACGTATTTCTATGTTGAAAAACGTTACTGTCTTAAAACCGTATTCTCTATGATATTGTGAAATTGAAATGTCACATTACGTGGCGAGTTCCATGCTGTCAAATACATAATTAAGAAATTAATAAGAAATAAACCGATAACCTTTTTTGAAAGATTGTTAATAGAAACGGATCGTACCATCTCCAAATCGCGACACAGAGAATACGGGCCTAGGAATGACCTACATAAGCAAGTTAAATAAAAGGTTATAAAAATACGTGAGAATGGTGTGGGGGAAAGCCGTAGAAACAGTTAGTGTATCAGAACATAATACCTTAGCCGAGATATCCTTCCATTGTAACCTTTGATCCAAATCAACACTCAAGCTTTTACTATTGTTTCGATTGTTAAAAGTGTTTACGTACTGGTAAAACGTTTTGCTAAAACATAAAAAATCTGCCATTATTTTTTCAAATACGACTTTTTAGTACCTAACTAAGTATTCATTAATTATTATTAAGATTCAAGATTGCACGCGATTGCTACAGCGAAAACTTCTTAGTTTTATATAAGCTGAAGATTAAAGTTAAAGTTAAGAGTGTACAGGCATTTTAGGTATGTGCGCTCCATCTTCAACTGCAACTACGCTGATTCGCGATGAGTTAATGGTCAAGTATTGTTCATACAATACAGTAATACTTCCCAGTTCGCTTTAAAAATAAATTTCCTCAAAAAATACATTCATCGAAGACAAAAATATCTTATTCATTCATTCAACGTAAAGGGTATTCGTTAAGTAGGTATAGCGTAGGTATGTATCTTATATTAAGTAGTTTTAAAAATAAATATTAAATCTGGAACATTACGAAATAAACCGTTATGGGAAAACTTAAAGATGTATGTTTAATTTAAGAAAAAATAACTGAGGCATGTCACAGTTTTTCATTTCACTAATGCAGAACGTAAACAATGAAGAACGATGTAGGTATATTACGAAATAAATTACTATAACAGATCCATAAACCGTTAAGTTGAAAATGAAACAGGGCGTGTCGCAGTCGTAACGCTAAAGCGCAATTAACACATGTGACGTGTCTCGCATAAGTCGCATAATGATAGCAACAGTTACATTCTATACAGTCACGGCTCAGGACGGCGTGAAGACCACTCACCGATTGAGATAAATGAATACTTGAACTCAAATCTCCATTCCAAAAACATATACCGACCTTGATCTATGCTCTTCACAAATCATCACTAAATTGTCGTTTATAACGTCACATATAGTACATATATTAGTAAAACAGTTACGTCGCAATTCACTTCACGATCACAGTGAGACCGTAACGTATATGCAACCACCGTGTAGATGCGCTTTCAAATTACCCAATTTAACGGTGAATGCGACTTTTGAGTAATTTGAAGATACATTTTAAAGCGATTTCCTACGTTTCTAATCAATGATAACTTTTATGTGTACGATTTATGTTAATGGACCTGTTTTATCAATTAAATCACGGGAATTTGAATGTTGAATGGCTTTTGACCGTTTTAATGTAAAAATTGAATTTATGTAGATATATGAATAAAAAAGGGTCAGACGAAATCACTAACAATTAGCTAATAATCGATTTCCATTGTACACATATACACAATGGACACTCATTCCCACGGGGAATGTACAAGATTAGTGGCCAGCACTTGAAGATGTGCCCATTTGCCCACCTACGCATTATTCGCTGTCTGTGCCTATCTATAGACAATAAAATTGCAGATTATAATAGAAAATTTTATACTTCCTCAAATAACAGTAATCCGGAAAAGAGAAATTACTATTACAATAACATAAATGCCTAATGGATCTGTTTTTATACAAGGTAGTGATTCGATAATTTATTCTTAACCTTTGCCTCTAACGTTTAGAACGAACTGCACTGTAATGTTCTCATTAAAATCACGAAAAGAAACCTATAATCTCGTCTATATTGACAAATCATTCAAATCACTCCCCAATTACTGACCGTGACCGTTGGCCAGCGAACAATGGACGTGTGGTCGGCGGTCAGTGGCACAAGAAACGGTAGCGGTCACGGCCGTACCATTATCGGGATTATCTATCCTGATAGATTGGTGCTATTCTTATAACATGTTTTTTATATTTTTTATAATAAAATCCTTATTATTACGCTACTTAGCTACACTTATATAAAAGGGGGTAAAGTAAGGAATAAAAAATATGACGTGTATTGTCGCTACAATCAAGTTAGAGATGCCGAATTTCGCGCAAATGAAACTCACGCAAAATCTTTTACTATGTGCTTTATGCACGCTTTATGACATTTTTACATATACTTGAAAAGTTCTTAGTCACACGTAGGTGCGGTTGATTCATCTAACAATAACGAATAGCGTCACTGATGAGATACAATGAGCCGAATGGTTGTTAACGGTAACGCGTTATCTAGACAATGTGTGAGACAGGTTGCCGTCTGACCCAATTATCTGCCAACTAGGACGCTTCTTTCGTGTGACTTTTCATAAGTACTTTCTCTAAATGTCCTGCGTCAGTCGATTCGCAGTTTTGCATGTCCTCGATGTTCGGAAAACTTTCACTTTTAAGTACGATATTTACTTACAGTTTTATTAAATTAACCATTATTTTCCATAATTGTATCTAATATTTAAAGATGAATATGAATTTGTTTAATCGCCGTAATCACAAAACACAATATTTTTGATCATATTGGTAAATATGATCAAAAATATCTATCGATAGAGAGTCGATTAATGTTTTTAATAGATTAATGGTTTTAATGGTTTTTAGCTTTTAATTAAAAATTTTAACTCCGAAAATAAGTAAATGTAAAAAGTTAGCGTATAAAGCATATAAACATTCTATTACAGATGAACATTGGTACTTTGTTTTCTAAGAGGGGTATCAAAATGTTTATTATCATAAAAATAAGGCCATCTATGCAGCCCATTCAGGAGTTGCATAAACATGTAACATGCAAAATAACACGGCGCGTCCAAGAGTCCAAGCAAAGAATCGTTTATTTAGACACTGTTTTTGCATTGTATAGGTCCAGACGACTTATTTGTTTTATGCAGAGGGCTCGCGTGTTTATCTTGGGCTCGTTGGAATGCAGGGCCCTTGCCGTGTTGCTGTCAGCAGTTAACACGTGGCTTAGCCTACGGGTGATAGCAATGACAATTATAAATGGGTTAGCCATCCCCCGCTAAAAGAAGAAAGTGAATTACGAACGAATTTTGTTGACTATTTTTATCAATCTTAGATTACGAATTACGATTTGCTTTTCCTTTTCACAAGAAATTGTCTAAGATTGGATTGTCTAAGATTAGCGAAACGTTATATTGAACCTAAAATGTATGTATTATTAGCTGAACTATTTGGAATACACGATTGGGTGGTTGCCTAGTGACGGTGGTTGATGTCAAGGGAGAAGACATAGGGATATCGGGATATAATAGGTATGGTGTAATATGGTACAGGGAACTGGAATAGCAGCACGTATAATGAACAGTGACTGTATTTTTATTCCCTTCAGGACTATCTTGAATAGTATATTAACTGAAAAAAAAAATATTTAGGGCATCTATAATATACAT